>JARQOC010000003.1:643357229-643433637 GCA_033576535.1 Allobates femoralis
ATGAGCGCAGGCAGGGAGACGTGCCTCTCTATCAGCGCAGTGATGGGACATCCCGGTGCTTGTACATGTCTGGAACTTTTACGTTACCGAGACGTGACAACGTACAAAAACGTAAAGTAGCCTGCTCCGTCCTATTTACCGAGAGAAGCCACAGTAGAAAGTTAGTGTGTAAGCCCCTCCCCCACGCCGTCTGTTACCTTCAAACCACGCCCATAGCTTGCCAGCCGTTGTCCTGGTAACGCAGCGCTGCCCTCCCAAATCCGGTACCCCTGGACCGACACCTGCTGCGTCCCCAGAGACCGGAAAGAAGCTGCCAGCATGCAGAGCCAGCCGGGATCCCCGGTGCCCAGAGACAGGCTCATCTGCCAGATGCCCAAGGCAAGTGCCCGTCCATCCGTGCGTCCTATATGGGTCTGACCCTATTCACCATTCATCCTGATCGCCCCTGATACCTACCCCTGATACTAGCCCCTAATACCATCCAAACAGTGATACCTACCCCTGATACCAGCCTGAGATGCCAACCCATGATACCAGACCCTGATACCAACTAGCCTGTGATACCAGCCCATGATACTAGTCCCTGATACCAGCCCATGATACTAGTCCCTGATACCAGCCCATGATACTAGTCCCTGATACCAGCCCCTGATACCAGCCCATGATACCAGCCCATGATACTAGTCCCTGATACCAGCCCATGATACTAGTCCCTGATACCAGCCCATGATACTAGTCCCTGATACCAGCCCATGATACTAGTCCCTGATACCAGCCCATGATACTAGTCCCTGATACCAGCCCATGATACTAGTCCGTGATACCAGCCCATGATACTAATCCGTGATACCAGCCCATGATACTAGTCCCTGATACCAGCCCATGATACTAGTCCCTGATACCAGCCCATGATACTAGTCCCTGATACCAGCCCATGATACCAGCCCATGATACTAGTCCCTGATACCAGCCCATGATACTAGTCCCTGATACCAGCCCATGATACCAGCCCATGATACTAGTCCCTGATACCAGCCCCTGATACCAGCCCCTGATACTAGTCCCTGATACCAGCCCCTGATACTAGTCCCTGATACCAGCCCATGATACTAGTCCCTGATACCAGCCCCTGATACCAGCCCCTGATACTAGTCCCTGATACCAGCCCCTGATACTAGTCCCTGATACCAGCCCATGATACTAGTCCCTGATACCAGCCCATGATACTAGTCCCTGATACCAGCCCATGATACTAGTCCCTGATACCAGCCCATGATACTAGTCCCTGATACCAGCCCATGATACCAACCCCTGATACCAGCCCATGATACCAGCCCATGATACCAGCCCATGATACCAGCCCATGATACCAGCCCATGATACTAGTCCCTGATACCAGCCCATGATACTAGTCCCTGATACCAGCCCATGATACCAACCCCTGATACCAGCCCATGATACCAGCCCATGATACCAGCCCATGATACCAGCCCATGATACCAGCCCATGATACTAGTCCCTGATACCAGCCCATGATACTAGTCCCTGATACCAGCGCATGATACTAGTCCCTGATACCAGCCCATGATACTAGTCCCTGATACCAGCCCATGATACTAGTCCCTGATACCAGCCCATGATACTAGTCCCTGATACCAGCCCATGATACTAGTCCGTGATACCAGCCCATGATACTAATCCGTGATACCAGCCCATGATACTAGTCCCTGATACCAGCCCATGATACTAGTCCCTGATACCAGCCCATGATACCAGCCCATGATACTAGTCCCTGATACCAGCCCATGATACCAGCCCATGATACTAGTCCCTGATACCAGCCCATGATACTAGTCCCTGATACCAGCCCATGATACCAGCCCATGATACTAGTCCCTGATACCAGCCCCTGATACCAGCCCCTGATACTAGTCCCTGATACCAGCCCTGATACTAGTCCCTGATACCAGCCCATGATACTAGTCCCTGATACCAGCCCATGATACTAGTCCCTGATACCAGCCCATGATAATAGTCCCTGATACCAGCCCATGATACTAGTCCCTGATACCAGCCCATGATACTAGTCCCTGATACTAGTCCCTGATACCAGCCCATGATACCAGCCCATGATACCAGCCCATGATACCAGCCCATGATACCAGCCCATGATACTAGTCCCTGATACCAGCCCATGATACTAGTCCCTGATACCAGCCCATGATACTAGTCCCTGATACCAGCCCATGATACTAGTCCCTGATACCAGCCCATGATACTAGTCCCTGATACCAGCCATGATACTAGTCCCTGATACCAGCCCATGATACTAGTCCGTGATACCAGCCCATGATACTAATCCGTGATACCAGCCCATGATACTAGTCCCTGATACCAGCCCATGATACTAGTCCCTGATACCAGCCCATGATACCAGCCCATGATACTAGTCCCTGATACCAGCCCATGATACCAGCCATGATACTAGTCCCTGATACCAGCCCATGATACTAGTCCCTGATACCAGCCCATGATACCAGCCCATGATACTAGTCCCTGATACCAGCCCCTGATACCAGCCCCTGATACTAGTCCCTGATACCAGCCCCTGATACTAGTCCCTGATACCAGCCCATGATACTAGTCCCTGATACCAGCCCATGATACTAGTCCCTGATACCAGCCCATGATACTAGTCCCTGATACCAGCCCATGATACTAGTCCCTGATACCAGCCCATGATACTAGCCCCTGATACCAGCCCACCATAGCACCCATGATACTAGTCCCTGATACCAGCCCATGATACTAGTCCCTGATACCAACCCATGATACTAGTCCCTGATACCAGCCAATGATACTAGTCCCTGATACCAGCCCATGATACTAGTCCGTGATACCAGCCATGATACTAGTCTGTGATACCAGCCCATGATACTAGTCTGTGATACCAGCCCATGATACTAGTCCGTGATACCAGCCAATGATACTAGTCCCTGATACCAGCCCATGATACTAGTCTGTGATACCAGCCCCTGATACTAGTCCCTGATACCAGCCCATGATACTAGTCCCTGATACCAGCCCATGATACTAGTCCCTGATACCAACCCATGATACTAGTCCCTGATACCAGCCCATGATACTAGTCCCTGATACCAGCCCATGATACTAGTCCCTGATACCAGCCCATGATACTAGTCCCTGATACCAACCCATGATACTAGTCCCTGATACCAGCCAATGATACTAGTCCCTGATACCAGCCCATGATACTAGTCTGTGATACCAGCCCATGATACTAGTCTGTGATACCAGCCCATGATACTAGTCTGTGATACCAGCCCATGATACTAGTCCGTGATACCAGCCAATGATACTAGTCCCTGATACCAGCCCATGATACTAGTCCGTGATACCAGCCAATGATACTAGTCCCTGATACCAGCCCATGATACCAGCCTATCATACTAGTCCCTGATACCAACCCATGATACTAGTCTGTGATACCAGCCCATCATACTAGTCCGTGATACCAGCCCATGATACTAGTCCCTGATACCAGCCCATGATACTAGCCCCTGATACCAGCCCATGATACTAGTCTGTGATACCAGCCCCTGATGCCAGCCCATGATATTAGTCCTTGATACCAGCCCGTAATATCAGCCTCTGATACCAGCCCGTGAGTGTGTTGTCTGTGTATGTGGCCCGGTGCAGAATACAGGCTGCTGTAACCTGGGATCACACACCTCAGGGTACCAGACTTTTCTTCATAGATGTAATTTTTTATCGATAATGAGGCCATGCTTCTTTCCATGCCTTGTGTGACTTCTATCACCAGAAATATTGTTCAATCATTTTTATTGGGGAAAAGTGTTGCAGCAGGTACAGTTTATGCAAGTCATCGAATACACAATGTCAATATACAAAGTTAAATAGGTTACAGTTGGGGTACATCTGTGCTGTTGAGGGCATTTTACCTGCCAACGTGAGGCATGGGTGAGCAAGAATAACTAACTCTTTCAGGGGTGTGAGGTTTGGGGTCGGGGGGGGGGGGCAGTGCCGGGTGAGTGCCGAGCGGGGGTAGGGGGAGTGGGGACGTGGGGTGCCTGGCTTGATGGGAGGGGGCGGTGGTGGTTGGGGGTGAGGCTCGTGGTGCGGTCGGGAGCGGGTGAGGGTTGTGGGGGGAGGGCCTGGGATTGCAGTGTCCGGCGTGGACCTCTCGGGGGTGCGGTTGGGATTGGTGTTGTTCGAGGGTGGGGGTTTCGTTAGAGGGGGGGAGAGGTGGCAGAGGTGTGTCTCCTCCCTGTTTAGTGCGGGCTGGCTTAGTGCTGCTATGAAAATAGTTTGCTGAAGTTAGGGGAGTCTCTGAACAGGATCCATTCCATCCATGTGGTGTTGTAACTGTCCATCGAGCCTGTGCTTTCAGCCGCTAGCTCCTCCATCCGGCTGATGTCTAACATCTCCATGCACCAGTCAACCATGGGGGTTTTTTCTGGAGATTTCCAGTAACGTGGGATGACGGAGCGGGCGGCCGACATGCAGAAGCGTAGGATGTCTCTTTTTGTGTTTTTCACCGGTCCGGGGTAGACTGACAGTAGGGCTATCTCGGGGTTGCCGATCACTCGTCTGCCCGTGATGAGGGAATAGTTTCGGAACACCCCTTCCCAGAACCCCTGGATTGCTGTGCAGTTCCACCATATGTGGGGCGTGGTTCCCTCCTCTGTTCCACATCGCCAGCATGTGTTTGGGACCGTGGGGAAGATGATGTGGAGACGGTCTGGGCAGCGTTACCATCTGTATAAGATTTTGTAGTTTTTTTCCTGGGTTAGACATGAGTTTGCCATTTTACGCGTGAATAGGATGCTTTTCTTCCATTCGGGCCAAGAGATCTCTCTTCCTAGTTCCCTTTCCCAAGCCAATTGAAAGGAGCGTTTTATCACCAGAAATATGTCACAAAATCCATGAATTGAAAGGTTTATGCTCTCACCTTTAAATTTTAAAGGGCTATTTTCATCATCCTAAATAGGCCACATCGCTGGAGCACATGTTCACCTTGTCATCCAGCTTCAGTTCTCCAGAAGCAGAGCTGCCTCAGATAGAAGCATTGGAGAGCGTACGCTGCTGACTAGCGGCACAATGATGCCACTGGTTTGAACCGTTAAAGCTTTTACCGTCAGCCCCTGCCCCTCCTCTTAGGCTAAGTGCCCACTGTGCGTCTTTTTTTTAGCTCCGTTTATGCTGCGTTTTTCAGCAACACAAAACGCAGCTGTTTCAGAAAATGCACCAATGCGTTTGTGGTGCGGTTTTGCTGCGTTTTCCAGCTGATTGGAATGGCTGTCCAATGGCAGTAACGCAGTAAAAATACACAGTGGGCACTTAACCTAAGGCTATATGTGCCCACTGTGCAATTGTGCTGCGATTTTTCAACAAAAACGCAGCCCCCACAGTTTTGTAATGAAAGTCAATGTGATTTTCCAAAAGCTGTGCCCACGTGTGTTTTTAGGGGCTGCATTTTTGCTGCCAAGACCACATGGGTGTATAAAAGTCTCTATCAATTATCTTGGCCGTTTTGAGGCTGCGTTTTCCAGTTGACAGCCATTCTAATGAGCAGGAAAACGCACCACTAACGCATTGGTGCATTTTTATGAAACGGTTGCGTTTTGTGTTGCTGAAAAACGCAGCGTAAACAGAGCTCAAATAAAAACGCACAGTGGGCACTTAGCCTTATACTGCCCTTCTGGTGTTTGCACCTTTTACCATTGCCTATCCAGTCCTGTGGTGCCATCTAATGACTGCAATTTCTGACTGAGTGGAAGTCATAAGTTACGTCACAAGCTCTCAATACATCTCTGTGAGAGCTAGAACGAGGCACCTATAGAGTTATATTGAAGAGTGACCTCCGGCGTGCTCCATGAAACACTCAAGCTGCCGGCAAATCACAAACAAGAAGACAGACGGGAGCGGCACTGATAGAAGATGAAGTCATCAGAGGCTGAGTATAAGACCGAGGCAGGAAACTTAAGGTACCGTCACACGCAGCGATATCGTTAGCGATGTCACGTGACCGAAATCGTTCGTGCGTCATTTCAACATCGTTGGGGAGAAGTCACATGTCCAGATAAGTTGAATGACGCACGAACGATCCAGCAATCTAGACATCGTTTGAATGAGCCAGCGAAGGATGTTGGCCATCGTTCAGCCGCCGTCACACAGCAAGTATATGAACGATGAGAACCTTCAATGTGGGCGTTCTGTTTCACGTAGGGCAGGATATAGGCGTGCCAGGTTGTGTTTTACCGTGCCCCTTCAACTCTGATTGGTGGCCACATCTGCGTTTACCATAGGTCAGCCTTCATTAGAAAAATGGCCAGTAGATTTAACGCTTTTACCACTGTCAACATCACGCCAATCATGTGTCAACCAACTTGGGAACACACACAATAATGTAGTAACTAGCCATCACAACATATGTTTATGTGCGATTCCACAGATTTCTTTGCAGATCACAAAGTCTCATTTGCGGGCACACGAGTGTTTAACAACGCCTAGACAATATTGAGGGCGACTTCCATCAGTCTGCTAGGTTAATGTAGGTTTGAATTTATTTTTACCAAGTCAATGACACACAACATCCAAGCACGGATGATCAAATATGGCGTCTTGGGTTGGACAACACACAGCAGCCAATCGGAACGCAAGCACAATCACAACTCGGCGCTCAGGGGGCGCGGAAACAACAACGACAAAGCACGGCTACGGAATTGATTTCTGCATCGATGAAGTTGTGAACGACATCGTTTATCGTGACGTCACACACAACGATGCAGCAGGTTGACATAACGTTAATTGAACGACGGATTTCAGGTCCGGAGCACAAATTTTTGAGCAGCGATTTAACGTTTCAGCATCGTTTATTTACACGCAGCGATGCACAAACGATGTCATTTGAACGATCAAAAAAAGTGACGTTTCACCGATATCGTTACCGATATCGTAGCGTATGACGGTACCTTTAGGCTTCTTTCACACTGTCACTTTTGGAATCCATTGGTATACAGGAGCACCCTGTATATCCATGGATTCCCACATACAGGCAAACTGGATGCTGCAAGCAGCATCTGTTTGCGCTTCTTTCATGGATCCGTAGCATCCATAATGACACGCCCCAATGTGCATGCGCAGTTCATGCGTCATAGCCCGGAAGTACCGATCCACTGGGATCCGTACTGTCTGTGGCTGTCTGTACCCATAATAGGCACTCGTAATGTTTCATGTGGTGCCGTGGATCAGTGTGGATCCGCGGCATCACGTTACTTTTTGCGGAGACCAAAAACATAGCAAGATACGTTTTTGGTGTCCGTGGAAACTATGTTGTGCCATGAATCTGCACCAAAACTATGACACAAGGTTGCCCATGGAAGTGTTTTCTGACCCCATTGAAAGACAATGGGGCCAAAAACTGATCTGTGGGCATCCTGTTAGTGCTGGATCCACACTGCAGTGTGAAGGCAGCCTTAGATTAGAAGTAGCACTCCAGAGGTGCAATAAGAAAAATGCTGGAGTGGTGCTTTAATCCATCAGGAGGCTAAGGAGCGGAGGGCTCTAGTTAGAGAATGAACATGAGACAACCCCTTTAGCAGTGAGAAGCCGTGCTTATAAATAAGAAAAAAAACCTTTCCCCTGAATTCCTCTCTGTCCTCCAGCACTGTCACTTCGATGGTGTCCATCGGATGGACCCGAAGAGATGACTTCCCCACCACCAGGTGGTCTCACTAGTTGGATCACTGATGGTTGTGTCGTCATCTCTTCCACTCTAGCGTCTCAGGTTTTACAGAAACTCCTTTAAATAACCTTGGAATCAGTCTGTATTAGGTGAAATGACCTTGTCAGAGGCTGAGGTGCTGCCTTTATTATGACCATGGCATGGACAGAGTCTAAAAAAGGTAGAAGGTGGAAAAAAACACTGGTACTACTGATTAAGGAGTTCGCTCCGAAACGCGTCAGTGTTTTTTTCCCCTATGGGGGGTCATCTGTGATGATTTTATACTTAGAATAAATAATTATAATCGTTTCTGACGGTACCGGATCTTCTACCTTTTTACTGATTGAATGGACGCCTACCATTGATCCAGGTGTCAGAGGAATCCAGGTGAGAATTGGGTGGTGGAGCATTCAAACCTTTGTATCATGGACAGAGTCTGCCTCTATTCAGGTCATCCCTGGGAACATACCGTCATCACTTTCTCCACTCTTCTTCCTTTCTTTTACTTCCAGTGTTACACAGCTGAATCTTGCCTTCAGCATAAAACTCATTTTGATGCAGCAGTGAAGAGCATGTGTCTGCAGCGCCATGGAGGGAACTTTGGGTGAGTTTCCATCTTAATCCAAACTACAAAATTGGTCTAAGCAGAGTTCACACCAGTAATTATTGTGTATTTCATCTCATTATTATGTCTGTGACTTCCAAATGATACCAAAGTGCATGACAGTTTATTACAAAATCAGAAAATTGGACTGAAAAATGAGTGACCACCAATGTGACATTGGGTTGTCCAATTGCCTGCTTATCATTACTGGTCTATCACCATGTTCAGTAGTGCTGTTCACCAAACTGCAGATGATGGTAGTCAAAGTTGGGTGGCCTTTATTTCAGGATAGCTGGAGGATTGGCTGTAAAAACAGCATAATTCAGAAAATAACCATGTGTTGTAGATTATGGGATTGAGTTGTGATTGCTTCCTCTCTAGCTACACCACTCAGGTGATGAGTAAGGAGATGTATCCTTTAGTATTACCTATCCAATCTTAAGAAAACAAAATTCCCATAAGTCTATCTGGACAGTTTGTATACACAAAACAGACTAGGACTAGATGACACGAACACCGACATGAAGCAGCCTCCATGAATGTGGATAACAGGTATCATTCATGGCAAATATGGACTTTGAGCAGAAGTAAATACCTCAGACTGTGACACAGAGACAAAAATAGTGCGACCTCACCCGGAGCTACCAAAACCTCTTCTCCTAGTCTGACATAAGGTGTTACACAAATCACAGCCTGGAGAAAGATTTCGTAATGAATTAGGCGAGCTATGCCGTTACACCCAGGCTGTGCCTTGTCCCCGATGTACCAAAATTTGAAAATGTATATAGGCTTCTGCAGAAATGTGACTTTTTGAAGCAATTTATGCCGGGATTCCAGGAAATTTGATTTGATTGTTTGAGTCCATTGTTTTTCTAAAATAAATGAGCCTCAATAGTAGACTGATCAAGTAGGAAAAGTATTTTTTCCTTTAAAGGGGTTGTCCACTACTATGATAAGCACTTCTGAATCAACCTGTTTCCCTTGGTTAAAATGATAACCCCGGTACTCACCTCCCGTGCTGCCACCGTTACAGCGCTGTCGGTAAACACGGCTCGGGGTTCATGTGACATTCTGACGTCATGCGAGCCACATGTCCAATCACCGCTGGCTTCCTTCTCACCACCTTCAGACATAGTTGCTATCTACAGGAAAGTGCAGCGCTCACTTCTTGCTGATAGCTCCTATTTCCAAAGGTATGGTGAAAGACAAGCTGGCACTGATTGGATGCAGGACTCGCGTGACGTCACAATGTCACGTGAACCCCGAGCTGCGATCCCAACAGCACTGGAATGACAGCAGCATGAGAGGTGAGTATTGGGTTTATTAGTGTAACTGGAGGAAACAAGTCAATTCAGAAAGGGTTTTACTAGTAGTACACAACTCCTTTAACCATCTAATTGAGGGGTATTATATATTAATATTACATATATTGAGCAGAATTAACTATGCTGGCATCCCTCTATATACAGTATGAACCCCTACACATGCCCCTACATGCGGTATGAGTCCTCACATAGCCACTTTAAGCAGCATGAGCACGACACATATTCCCTATAACAGTGGTCCCCAACCTTTTTTGCACCAGGGACCGGCTTCATGCAAGCCCATTTGTCCGCGGCCTGGCGGGGGGGGGAAGGGGGTCATATGGGGGCGTGGCCATAGATAAGGGGTGGAGTTTAGCACTCTGCTTCCCCCAAAAGATGTGTTACTTATTATTTTCAGCCCCCAATGTGGTATTCACATAATTCCCTTGCAGCCCCCAATACCATATCCCCCATCATAATCCCCTTGCAGCCCCATCATCCTCCTCTTGCAACCCCATCCTCCTCTTCCAGCCCCAGTATCCTCTTCTCCATGCCCCACCATCCTCCTCTTCCAGCCCCAGTATCCTCTTCTCCCAGCCCCACCATCCTCCTCTTCCAGCCCCAGTATCCTCTTCTCCCAGCCCCCAGTATCCTCCTCTTCCAGCCCCAGTATCCTCTTCTCCCAGCCCCCAGTATCCTCTTCTTCCAGCCCCAGTATCCTCTTCTCCCAGCCCCACCATCCTCCTCTTCCAGCCCCAGTATCCTCTTCTTCCAGCCTCACCATCCTCCTCTTCCAGCCCCACCAGCCTCCTCTTCCAGCCCCACCAGCCTCCTCTTCCAGCCCCAGTATCCTCCTCTTCCAGTCCCACCATCCTCCTCTTCCAGCCCCAGTATCCTCTTCCAGCCCCACCATCCTCCTCTTCCAGCCCCAGTATTCTCCTCTTCCAGCCCCACCATCCTCCTCTTCCAGCCCCAGTATCCTCTTCCAGCCCCACCATCCTCCTCTTCCAGCCCCAGTATCCTCCTCTTCCAGCCCCACCATCCTCCTCTTCCAGCCCCACCATCCTCCTCTTCCAGCCCCAGTATCCTCCTCTTCCAGCCCCAGTATCCTCTTCTCCCAGCCCCACCATCCTCCTCTTCCAGCCCCAGTATCCTCTTCTCCCAGCCCCACCATCCTCTTCTTCCAGCCCCAGTATCCTCTTCTTCCAGTCCCACCATCCTCCTCTTCCAGCCCCAGTATCCTCTTCCAGCCCCACCTTCCTCCTCTTCCAGCCCCAGTATCCTCTTCCAGCCCCACCATCCTCATCTTCCAGCCCCAGTATCCTCCTCTTCCAGCCCCAGTATCCTCCTCTTCCAGCCCATTATCCTCCTCTTCCAGCCCCACCATCCTCCTCTTCCAGCCCCACCATCCTCCTCTTCCAGCCCCAGTATCCTCCTCTTCCAGCCCCAGTATCCTCTTCTTCCAGCCCCACCATCCTCCTCTTCCAGCCCCAGTATCCTCCTCTTCCAGCCCCAGTATCCTCTTCTCCCAGCCCCACCATCCTCTTCTTCCAGCCCCAGTATCCTCCTCTTCCAGCCCCAGTATCCTCTTCCAGCCCCAGTATCCTCTTCTTCCAGCCCCACCATCCTCCTCTTCCAGCCCCAGTATCCTCTTCCAGCCCCACCATCCTCCTCTTCCAGCCCCAGTATCCTCCTCTTCCAGCCCCAATATCCTCCTCTTCCAGCCCCAGTATCCTCCTCTTCCAGCCCCACCATCCTCCTCTTCCAGCCCAGTATCCTCCTCTTCCAGCCCCAGTATCCTCCTCTTCCAGCCCCACCATCCTCCTCTTCCAGCCCCAGTATCCTCCTCTTCCAGCCCCAGTATCCTCCTCTTCCAGCCCCAGTATCCTCCTCTTCCAGCCCCAGTATCCTCCTCTTCCAGCCCCAGTATCCTCCTCTTCCAGCCCCAGTATCCTCTTCTCCCAGCCCCACCATCCTCTTCTTCCAGCCCCAGTATCCTGTTCCAGCCCCACCATCCTCCTCTTCCAGCCCCAGTATCCTCCTCTTCCAGCCCCACCATCCTCCTCTTCCAGCCCCAGTATCCTCCTCTTCCAGCCCCAGTATCCTCTTCTCCCAGCCCCACCATCCTCTTCTTCCAGCCCCACCATCCTCTTCTTCCAGCCCCACCATCCTCTTCTTCCAGCCCCACCATCCTCCTCTTCTAGTCCCCACCATGCACTTAAAGCCCTTATTATCCTGTTCCAGCCCCCACCATCTCCAGCACACACAAATCAGCATTCACCGGCCCCCCCTGCACCTGCAGCATTAGGTTGTCTCGGCTGTATGCATAGATGTATGGGAGAAGCTCTCCGCCCATCAAAGTGCAGAAGCCGGGCCAATCACAGTGCAACAGCCAGTAGCCAATCAGGGCCTGGCTGCTGCACCGTGATTGGCCCGGCTTCTGCACTGTGATGGGCGGAGAGATTCTCCCATACATCTATGCATACAGCCGAGACAACCTAATTGCTGCAGCAGCGGGGGCAGTGACATCACTCCGGGAGGCGGGCCGCATCCCAGCACTCAGAGCCGCCGCAGAGCTCAGCACATTGTGTAGTGCTGGTCTGCGGCGGCGCGGACCGGCACACAGACCCCCGCGGCCCGGTCCGCGGACCAGTGGTTGGGGTCCCCTGCCCTATAATATAAACCATGGCCCCCACATATCCTTCTATATACAGTATGAGCTCCACATAGCCTCTCTATATAGTGTAAAACCCACATAGCTCAGCTGCTCTGCTCCTGTCTTCGTTACGACTCTCCACACAGAACACGTGATGTGAAGTCATTGCATCTGCTGTCTCACACGCTGATTGGTGGCAGAAGGTGCTGGCGGCTTTGTCCTCCATCAATGTACTTACTGCTGTCTCCATACTGCAGAAGCATGCGGCACAGGGCTACTGTTTTCAGCCCTTTTGCTGTCTCTTTCTGCAGGCAAGACTGAAACAGCCAGAGAGCAGTATGTTGCCCGTGGGCTATACTTTGCTCAGCTCTGATCTAATACATTGATGCACAATTTTTACTTATTTTTTAATTAAAAATATGTTCCACAGGTTGAAGATGTCAAAAGTTGTGATGGTGGGAGATCTTTATGTTGGGAAAACGAGTTTGATCAACAGGTACATTCTTAAAACATATATTTTATTAATTTTTTTTATCAGATTCCTTACAGATCAAGGTAGGATGGTAAAATTAAAAGTGTTATGTGCATTTATATGACATAAGACGCAGTCTGCAAAGTATTTGGTACTGAAGGAGGCAAAAATGTATGTTAATAGATGATGCCTTTTAATGGCTAACTGAAAAGATGGTAAACATAGGAAGCTTTCGGCACACTGTGGCCCCTTCGTCAGGCTGATAATGACACAGATTCTGAAGACACATATATATATTTGCCTATGTATATATGTAAGCAAATGAAACATTTACTTATGTATATATGTATGTGTCTTCAGAATCTGTGTCATTATCAGCCTGACGAAGGGGCCACAGTGTCCCGAAAGCTTCCTATGTTTACCATCTTTTCAGTTTGCCATTCAAAGGTATCAACCACTGAGGACTCTCAGATTCTATCTATTGGCTAACACAGTACAAACATTTTTTACCTTATTAATAGATGGATATACAGATAGGTTCAAAATATTTTGCAATCTGACAGTCCTCAGTGGTTGATACCTTTTAATGGCTAACTGAAAAGATGGTAAACATAGCAAGCTTTCGGGACACTGAGGTCCCTTCTTCAGACTGGTAATGACACAAATTCTGAAGGCACATACATATATACATAAGCAATTGAAAGAAAAAAAAAAAGAAAAACAGTGTTATATGCTCTGGTAAAAGAGACACCCAGCTACATTCAGGACACAACTGATCTATTGAATAAACTGTCAGCAATAGGTCCTCTACCAGAAGGAACCATCCTCGCCACCATGGATGTGGAATCTCTGTACAGCAACATCACACACCAAGATGGATTAAATGCCTGCAAAACCTTCCTGGAAAACACTGGGATTGATGCTGACTCTGTGGTAGAACTCACAAAATTCATCCTCACGCACAATTACTTTACATTTGACAACAACATATATTTACAGGAGACTGGCACAGCAAAATGGCACCACAATATGCAAACCTTTTCATGGCCAAGCTTGAAGGTGACTTTTTATCCTCTTGCCCTATCAGGCCCACTACCATTATATTGATGACATCTTGATCATCTGGACGGAGTCTGAGCAACAGCTGAAGACGTTCCATGAACACTTTAATCAATTTCACCCCACCATCAACTTAACACTCAACTACTCCTGCACTGAAATCAGCTTTCTGGACACCATCATTAAGCTACAGAACAATGAAATAAATACATCCTTGTACTGGAAACCAATTGACCGTCCAACATATCTCTGATGCGACAGTTTTCATCCAAAGCACATAAAAAACTCTGTTGTGTACAGCCAGGCCATCAGATACAATCGGATATGTTCCAACCCTACAGATAGAGACAATCACCTTGAGGACCTCAGAAAGACCTTTTTGAACCAGGGCTACTATCCAAGAATAATCGAGAACCAGATTACATGATCCACCAGAATATCAAGGAATCATCTCCTACATTACAAAACTAGAGAAGAAAACAACAGTGTTCCTCTCGTATTAACCTACAATCCAAGTCTGGAGGTGCGAAGAAGAGCTGCACGGAAACTACAACCACTCCTACAAAAAGATGCCCGACTAAAATCAATATTTCCGTATCACGCACTGTTTTGTTTTAGACAACCTCCGAATCTAAAAAACATCATTGTCAGAAGCTCCCTGTCCTCTCCAACAGCAATAGGAACCTTTCCCTGAAACCAGAACAGGTGCAAAACCTGTCCATCTATAATGACAACGGACAAAATAAGGATTCCTGGGACAGATCAGGACTACAAGATCCCAGGTAACTTCAGCTGCACCACAAGCAATGTGGTGTATTTAATTATATGTACCAAATGCCCAACAGGCAGCATATACATAGGGGAGACCAGATTACAATTCAGAACAAGAATGAATTCTCATCGCCACTCAATAAAAGAAAAGCGTATGGACCTACCTGTAGTGAACTATTTTTGCAGCTCTGAGCATAACGGATGAATTTGTGAAGCACCTGGGGGTTCAAAATGCTTACCACCCATCTAGATAAGTTCCCTGGGGGGGTCTAGTTTCCAAAATGGGGTCACTTGTGGGGGAGCTCCAATGTGTAGGCACACAGGGGCTCTCCAAACGCGACATGGTGTCCGCTAACAATTTGACTGAAAAATTAGCTCCAATTGTTAGCGAACACCATGTCGCGTTTGGAGAGCCCCTGTGTGCCTACACATTGGAGCTCCCCCACAAGTGACCCCATTTTGGAAACTAGACCCCCAGGGAACTTATCTAGATGGGTGGTGAGCATTTTGAACCCCCAGGTGCCTCACGACCGACACCTCCCCCTCCTACTGTACCCCCACCCCCCCCTCGTAGACTGTGAGCCCTCCCGGACAGGATTTCTCCCCTCTTGTATCTGTACGACCGAATTGTCCACAGCCATTGTTACTTGTATTGTTACTATGTTACTTGTCCTAGTCTGCCCTCTTAACATGTAATGCGCCATGGAATATTATGGTGCTATATAAATAAATAATAATAATAATAACAAAGATTATTTTTTAGGCTACGTTCACACATTTGCGTATTTTGCTGCGCTTTTTTGCGCGCGCTTTTTGCCGCGTTTTTCGGCCGCGCAAAAAAGCGCAGCAAAATACGCAGGGGCTTTCACACACTGCGCTTTCTTTCCCCCAGAAAGCGCAGTGATGTCACAGAGGGGAGGAAGAATCCTGCTTCCTCCTCCCCTCTGTGACATGTGTGACCGCCCCATTAGACTTCACAGTGTATTAATATACACTGTGAAATCTAAATTAAACAAAAGCAAGTTAATGAAAAATAAAAAAGAATCAATACTTCACCTCTCCGACGCCTTCTCCCGCTGTGCGATCTCCGATTCCAAGTGAGATCTCTTCTGACAGGACCTGTGATGACGTCAGAGGGGGGCGTTCCCGGGGCGGTCCCATCGCTGATTGGCTGCTCGCGGTCATGTGATATCACATGACCGCGAGTGCCCGGGAACGCCCCCCCCCCTCTGACGTCACCACAGGTCTTGTCAGAAGAGATCTGACTTAGAACCGGGGATCGCACAGCGGCAGAAGGCGTCGGAAGGTAAGTATTGATTCTTTTTTATTTTTCACACATTTGCTTTTGTTTAATTTAGATTTCACAGTGTGTATTAATACACTGTGAAGTCTAATGGGCGGCCACAGCTGTCACAGAGGGGAGGAGGAAGCAGGATTCTTCCTCCCCTCTGGGAGAATACGCAGAAGTAGCTGCGTAAACAATTGACATATCAATTGTTTACGCAGCTGCGCTTTCTCCCGGAATACGCACTGCGTATTTTTACGCAATGTCTGCACTGCAAAGTGAATTTCCCATTCACTTTGCAGGCAGAGAAAAGGCACATTGCGTATTTTGAAAAGCGCGCGTAAAAAAACGCGGCAAAATACGCAATGTGTGAACGCAGCCTTACACAAAAAGTAAAATTTGAAGTATTAAGCCCCATCTTAGTGTTCCAAAATCCCTATGGCAATACTTCCTGTCTTATGAAAAACAATAACTGAACTGGATTGCAAGTATATTCATGCAGTATGTACTGTAGGTGCATGTTCACACAGGCCACAAAACAGCAAAATCTGTCTGTCTTGTATTGTTCTGGGGTCACTAGTGGAAATGTTGACCTTAATGTAAGTAATTGTAAGTCCTGCCTGATAACTGTCTACAAATTTAGATATTAAGGAGGTCCCCTAACCCCAATTACATTCTATAGATAGGATTATTATTTTTTAGTTTGTTAGTAAGCCCATCATGTACATCTGAAGACTGAAGCCTGGGGGGGAGTATGAGTGCGCAGACACCTAACGTTTATGGTTCTTTTTTATTTAAGTGGTGAAAAAAAATCTAAAATCTGTAAAGAAAAAAATGCTTTTGTCCCCATTTTCTGAGACCCATAACGTCTGAGCTGACGTTTTTACTGATACCCTTTTTGAGTAGATGTGATGTTTTGCATTTTATTGTAATGTTGCCGCAGCCAAAAATATCTAATTCTGGCGTTTTCATTTTTTTCTCATTACACCATTTATCAATCAAAATAATTTATTTTATATTTTGATAGATCAGACTTTTATGAATGCAGTCATACCAAATATTTGTATTTTTTTTTATTATTTTAATGCTATTGTCAGTGTATCTCCTGCTGTAGACCCTGGGGGCCCCACGGAAGTACGTGAAGATAATTATAGGAGTTGTAGACTGAGAACATTGTATAGAAGAATAAAAGATGTACAGTGCTTGTGGAAGAACTGGGCTTTCATGTTAGGATAAAAATGTCCTCTTTCTTTACTACAGAGGTACAGTGTAGGGCAGGGTTAGGTGACTTTTAGGAGGTTCTACTGTTATAGATCTGCTTTGTACTTAATTGTGACAAGACCATGGGGGAATAGTGTGGGTTAGAGCTCATGTAATGTGCACCATGAACTAACATGGACCCATTATAGTCAGTGTGTCAATGTCCTGCATGGAAAAAAAAAATCACAGCGTGCATTATTCTAGTCTGATATACAGGCCAGACTACTGCATGTAAATAGCATTCAGCTCCTAAAACCCATCCACTATACAGACCTGACTGGCCCGAGTTTTATTACTGCTGTCCGATCCCACCCCTAAGGGTAGGTTCACACAAACCGTTTCCTCTACATCCAAGAAAAACGGTCCAGTAATGCTGATCAGACTTTAATCGGGGTCCGATCAGAGAGGCATCAGGTTTTCTTGAATGTGGAGATGAAAAAAAAAGGTTCTCCACCTTCTCCATTCTGTCGGAGCATGAAAATTGGACCTCACTCCGATGTCGTCTGGTTGCTTTCCGACTTTGTTCGTAGACTTCTATTGCTAATTTTGATCAGACAGATCAAAATTGGACATGTCTCAGAATTTTTTCTCAAACCACCCAGTTTGAGGAAAAGATTGGACGTGTGCACAGCCCCATGGAATATCATAAGTCTGAGTGCTAGCCATGAAAACCACAGATAGCACTCGGACAAGAGAATCAGACATGTGCATGAGCCTTAATATTTATTGTCCACAGGTTGTAGTTATTCCTGAATGTGTTTTGTGTGCTCTCATTTATATTGGAATGACTTTTTGGATTATAGGCTGATTTATAAATAAAAATTAAAAGTTCATTATACCTAATGAGATAAAAAGCTGTAACATGTTTCTACAGGTTCTGCAAGAATGTATTTGATCGTGACTATAAAGCCACCATTGGTGTGGATTTTGAGATTGAACGGTTTGAAATCTTGGGCGTCCCTTTTAATCTGCAGGTGTAAGTACAGTGCAACAAACATCTGATAATATTTCCATATCTAATATACATAAATATTTACCTGTTATATATGGTGTATAGGTACCCTTCATAGGTAATTACTGATGATACAGATAATACTCATTTACACATATTAAAATAAATCTGCTTCTTTAATCATCATGTCATTTTATAGAGGACCTAGGAAGTTAAATACCTTGTAAAAATCCCTGAGCTTCCCTAATTCTGACACTTTTTCCATTTTGCACCATGCTGCTCCCTATTTGTTACTTTTGCTGCTTCTCTGGGGGCGTGCGTGTACTTTAACCCCTCTTTCCCAGACGCTATCAATCTCGGCATCTAGGGGTGAAAGTGCACGCCCCAAGAGAAGACTGAAGAAATGCCCAGTTGTATTACAAGCTGAGATTTCACATGCTGCACTCCAAACTAACAAATGTGAATATGTCTGCAATGCAGTGACGCAGCGCAAAATGGAAAAAAAGCATCATAATCAGGGGAGCTTTTGTGTTTTTACATTTTATTTAAATTACTTTCTTGATCAATTGACAAGTCCTCTTTGGGTCAAAGGTTTGTGCTTAATAAAGACGTTTTCCACTACTAATGTGACCCCCTTTCATTTGTCCTAACTATTCCTAATTTTTTTCTAATATACTATTATTATTATTATTGCCATCCATCTCATGTTACACGCAATCTACCCCTGGGGGAACTGACCAGGGATAGGAGAAACTGCTCGGGTAATAAAGACTATAGGTTGGAAAAACAAATAATCCAAAGACGACTTAGAGAGAGAGGATACAGCAAAACATCCTTGGGGAAGGCAGGTAAAAAAATGAGAGGTAAAAAGAGAGAAGATCTACTATTGGGTGAAGGATGGGGTAGGAAGGTAGACAACTTGGGTAACCTGCCTACTTTCTCAACTCCTTATAGTGTTGATTTTGTGGACATAGCCAGCATTATGAAAAAGAACATTCCCATCCTGTAACAGGACCCTGTGTTGAGGGAAATTTTGTCTGGAGGTTGGCGCCCCGTGGCTAAAAGGGCTATGAGCTTGGGTCATTCTTTATCCCCAAGCTTATTCACTAGCTGTAAACCCACCTCCACCTGGCTCAGACATAACGGAACTTTTAAGTGTGGGGGTCTAAGATGTAAACTTTGTGCACACATAGAGGTTTCTTCCACCTTTTGCAACAATGTAACTGGCCAAATATTCCCCTCAAAAATGTATATCAATTTTAACACCACACACGTGGTCTATTTGGCCACCTGTGTGGGTTGCAACAAATCTTACGTTGGATGCACGACCAGAACTCTTAAAAAGAGAATTTCTGAACATGTGTCTGCATCTGTTTCTAGTCATCCAGACAAGGCATGTCTGCCTTAAGAAAACCTTTTCGGGATGTTCATGGGGGTGATGTAACCTTTTTGAGGGTACAGGGGGTGGAACGGGTGTTGAGACCAACACGGGGCGGGTGTTGGGAACGGATACTACACGATCGGGAGAAACTATGGATTCTCCGCTTAGATGTAAGAAGCCCTCAAGGGTTAAATCTCAGAAATAATTTGATGTATTTTTATTGAGGCTGGGTTATTATGTGTGGGTTAAGTTTCAACCCTTGTGCACACTTAGAGGTTTTTCTTTCCTTTAATTTTATTTTATTATTTTTTTAATTTAATTTAATTTTTTTATTTTTTGTTTTTGTGCAGCCGAGTTTGCCTATGAGGGCTTCTTAGACATGTTATTGTCAATCACGATCTCCGTATCACCCTTATTATAATATCATGGTAACATCATTACATGGAGAGGGTTCTGAGGATGGTTCACATTTGTCCCTATAGTGGGGACTTCTCATTACCCTATATTTCCTCTGTTTATCCCTATGTGTCTCCCCACGTGATCCCCCTTTCCACATTGGGCTTTATCCTCTATTCCTTCACCCCAGGATACATTAATAATGATATAATGATCTAATGTTATAATCTATCATATATGTAATCCATGGGTTCTACAAAGGCTTTTCAAATGTATAACTTAAACTTATCCTCATTGTATAAGATATATAACCAATTTACTAATTAATTTAGGGAGTTTGTCTTTATATATGTGTATGTGATATTTTACAGTTGTATATAGCTGCTGATGAGTAAGGACGTTGTCCGAAACGCGTCCGGCGTTATTATGATTTTAATTTTTTAATAAAGTCAACCTTTTATTATGGACAAGTGGCTCCGGATCCTTTAAATTCATGATCAACAAATGTGAATATGTCTGCAATGCAGTGACGCAGCGCAAAATTGAAAAAAAAAGCATCATAATCAGGGGAGCTTTTGTCTTTTTACATTTTAATTAAATTACTTTCTTGATCAATTGACAAGTCCTCTTTGGGTCAAAGGTTTGTGCTTAATAAAGAGGTTTTCCACTACTAATGTGACCCCCTTTCATTTGTCCTAACTATTCCTAACTAACTTTTTTCTAATATACTACTGCTACCTACCGTGCTACAGTAAGCTGATCTCACTGCGGCACGTATATACGGTACCTCTATTCATGTTCTAGCTTTGATCCTTCTAGTCTGGGAGCCAGAATCAGACAAACTGAGAAGTAAAGCACATTAATGGTGGGGTTGGGGCTGCCTCTCTTTTAGCGACAGCAGTCTGGGCAGGCATGCCCAGATCACACTTCACTCTCCTCTCAGCCTGAGTATTATGTGGTTCTTTCATCTGACAAGTGTTGCAAGATATTGATCATGAGATATTGTATCAGAGGGCCTGTCATATTCTATCTAATGATCGGTATATCGCAACGCTTGTCAGATGAAAGCACTGTACCGTAAACCAGGCTAAAAGGAGAGTGATGTATGATCTGGGCATGGGTGCTCAGACTGCTGTCACTCACAGAGAGGCAGCCCTCCATCACCAGTGACATACCCTGCTCAGTTTGTCTGATTCCGGTCCCCAGATCAGAAGTAGCACAGCCAGAACATCAACAGAGGAATTTAGGAGACAAGGAGAGATCATCTTAAAGGAGCAGATTAGGTCACGGAAGTATATTAGGAAAGTGATAGTTAGGCATGGTTAGAACAAATGAAAGGGGGTCATAACAGTAGTGGAAAACCTCTTTAATTTCTCAAGATATCTTTATAGCAGTCTGAACTCTCGTCTTTTTGAAACAGAGCATGAGATCTCCTACGTATTCCGTACCCTATAACAATCTACAGCTACTCCTTGAGTTAGCTTAAAGATCCATTTACATGAACAGACTGTTGGCTTTAAATGACCAGCTACTTCGCTGATTGGTGATTGTTTAATAGCCTGTTAACACAGCCAGACCACACAAAAGATGCATACTGAATGACGTGTAACAGATTGTTCTGTGTGATAGGCTGTCATTTTTCTCGACAGCATAGCTCCCATTTACACAGGACGATACACTGCCACTAAAGATCATTTCACCCAACTAACGAGTATTTGCCAGTTTTTTTCGGTGATCGTCAGCAAGGGCTGGCTGGCAAACATCGGCCTGGGGGGCAAGCACACAGCAGTGGCCCATGTGCAGTGTCTTCAGGGGCAGAGCGGCCTCCCAGATAAACATGACGAACGGCCGGGCAACCCAAAACTGCTACTTGACCACTGGCCTGGGGGGTATCTGCCCCCCTGCCCCCTGGGCCATCCAGCCCCTGACCGTCAGCCTGTTTGGACTTCATGACTTATCATGAAACAAGCCTTCCTAGTAATGTTCACGATAATCTTTCACTGCAATTGGACCATAAGGGCTTACTACATACTGTTTTAGTAAATTTTATTTAATGTAAAAATGTTTGCAATATCTACCAAGACATAAAATAAAATGAACAAAACAATAGCACATAGTACAAAGCCATATTTTTGTAATCTGGTACAACCCATTGAAGTGGTAAATGAAACACGTTTTATGGCTAATAATAACAAGTTGACAAATGTATTTATATTCCAATATGTTGTCACATTAATGGTGTGTGTTTTTTTCTTCCTTACAAAGTTGGGATACTGCTGGTCAAGAGAAATTCAAGTGTATTGCATCTGCTTATTATCGGGGAGCACAAGGTGATTATACAAGTAATGTAATGGCATAAGGGAAACTTGTCATGGCCAGAAAACGCTGTTTACCTGCAGATATATTGGATAATTTACAGTAAATAATGTTTAAATTATGTCTGGCAGGCTTACTGGAACAGCAGCTACAGGGGGAAAATGAAGTTATAACTCAGCATGTTGATTGACAGCTTGCTTTGAGCATGTGTTGTGCACAGAAGACTGTCCATCCATGTGCAAGGGAGTGATTATAGTGGGTACATGATACAGACAAGGACCAGAACAAAGGCTCATAAATCAAGGATAAAGCACATGATAAGAATAGCATTACTATTATTTTATTGGATATTGATTACTTATTACTCAAATGAAAAGATAAAGGAGCAATTCCTCAGTAGCGCCATTGTTCACACTATTTTAGATGAGAGGCATGCTGGAATCAGATGCTCTTGATTCATGAAGATGCATACTATACTAGGAATGACACTCCAGTCAGGCACTGGAGTAAGATTTTTGAAAATCAACTAAACAGATTACTGGAGTAGCCAACAAATCAACAGATTCACAGATAAACAACACAACTCCTAAAACATAAAGTTTATTATACCAAGTTAAAAAATGATCCACAAATGTGTTGTACATGTACTAGTGCATCTCAATGAATTAGAATATCATCAAAAATCAATGTCATATTGCTGTGTTCAGGACGTTTCTGGAAGCCCTGAAACACGTTGACTAATAAATCAATATTATATTCACCCAATATTCATTGAAATTACGACAGTGCGGTTTTTAAACCTTCATCCTCTCTATTAATGACCTTTTAGTTTTCATTGGCTGTAAGCCTTAATCATCAATATTTACAGAAATAAATACTTGAATCACTCTGTTTGTAATGACTCTATATACCAAATGTATTTTACTTTATGTATTGATTACTGAAATAAATTAACTTTTTGATGATATTCTACTTCATTGATATGCACCAGTAAATTCATAAAATTCAGTAGGTGCTACGACACTAGTTACCCGCAATAATAACTAGAGTAAGATTTGTGCCATGCACATGCCACAACATGTCATGAATTAGAGAGGCTGTGACATCCCATGCCTGCTGTCTCACCCTATTGTTGTAGCTAGGTGGGAGCAGGTTGGCACTCTGCGGAAGTGTATGCTCATGCTACAGGAAAGGATTGCAAATCCTGAAATATAGCAGTAGAGAAACCTCAGCACAAAGAAAGCGAGAGTAGCAAGTTCATGCTGAAAATGGGGGTTTGTTGTTGTGAAGTAAATTTCGGCACCAAATTAAACCCAGTCCAACGTTCCGACCATAAGCAGATCTTTTTCAAGGATGTCTGTGTGGGTGGTGACCAGTCTTATATGGAAGCTATAGCTCTTGCCACATCTTCCATAGAGAACCGGCCAGCACCCAGACAGACGTTCTGAAAGAGATCACCCCATGGTCAAAACATTGGACTTTGTTTAATTTGGTGCCGAAATTTAGTTCTCCATAACAAAACCCCATTTTCAGCATGAGCTTCCTACTCCTACTTTCTCTAGACTGAGGTTTCACCACTACCATTGTCGTAGCTGGAGAAACTGATGTGAAAACGCCAAAAGGTGCAATATTTAAATAAAACTAGTTGTGCCTAAAATTTGCAACTTTTCAAAGATTTTGCCCCAGAATTCTGGTGTACAGCTTTGCTGAATCGAGGCCAAAGGCTAAAAGATGAAACAAATGTTCCATCAGTGCTTCGCCCTGCACAATTCTATAGACTGTGTAGAGAGAGGTAGTGCGTAGACAATCGCAACGGACTTTTATTCCGATATCGCAGCGTGTAAACATCCAATGCGATGCGGGAGAAACGTGCACTAATTGCGCGCTCCCGCGCCATTGAGTTGCGATATCGCATACGATATTGAAGCGTGTAAACCCACCATTAGAGTTTCACTCTGCCTTTGACAAGCTTCTGTGTGAACGTCTGTGCTTGTGCTGCAGTCTCTGGAAGTTTTTTTTTGCTAGAGTGGTGCTGACCCCAGTCCATGCCGGGTGGAGGTGAGGGTTTAAGCATAGGGTTTGGTGAGGAGTTGAGGGCAAGGGTGACAACTCAGACCTTCTCGCCATCAGAGGTACCTCTGAGTACAGGGTCAGACCAGGGTTTCTAGTCTACAGGGTCAGACCTGGTACTCAGTTACCTTGCCCGCAATACCATCTTGCTTAATTTTCTCTCATCCTCAATCCCAGTCATGACACTCGGTCAGTGGAGCCTTGGATACTCGTGCTTTACAATGTGAGCATCATCTGTGTTATTCACCCATCTGACCTAATGAGAAAAATATGACCACAGTATCTCCATTATCACAGGCATGTGAGGATAGTGGTCTAGATGGGCACATGTCTCCTCACCACGTTAGTTGACACATCTTACTATGTATGGTGAGCTCCTGAGGCTTGTTCATTGTTTCTTTTACCTTACAGTGATTATTACCACCTTTGATCTTGGGGACATCCAGACCCTAGAGCACACAAAGTAAGTATTAGCAAACACAAGGGGCTTGTTTGCACATCAGTGCCATGTCTAATGTCACATCATCTGTTCCAGGCACTGGCTTCAAGATGCTCTTAGGGAGAATGAACCTGATACTTGCTCTGTCTTCCTTGTAGGGACTAAAAAAGATACACTGGTGAGTGAGGAGTGCTCTTTTTTTGTTTATTACATTTACTAATAATTTCTCTATTTTACCCATTTTATCTGGAATCGGTAAATGTAAGTTAAAACTGCAGGATAATCATGATTGGTCATCATCTGTACAGATTTGTCAGGAGTCATTTAAAAGGAACCAGTCCAGTCTCTTATGCCCTCCCACCCAGCAGCATTCATATGTGTAACCCAATATTCCCTTCCTACCCAGCCCTGTCTAATGCTATTTGCTAAAAGCAAATCTCAGGTTCTGGACACAATCTCTGGACTTCATACCTTCCAGGGCACCAGCTGGTCCCAAACAAGAGAGTTCTCATAGACCCTGAACCTCATGCCTTCCAAGGACACGATCTCCTAAGTATGAGGTCTGGCCTCCTAGCCATACATCTTCCAGGGAAGCTCCTGCTTTCCCAATCGCACAGAGACATTTCCTCACATTAACACAGATTATTGTCCCTGAGACACCCAGGTGTGGGAGGCATCAGATTAGCCAGAAACGCCCCTATCTTTTGGCTCACCTGCTACCCAGTACATGTAATGCATTACCTGAACGTGTGGAACTACAAGTCTTAATGCATTACTTAAAGTCGCTGAGGTAGAAGTCCTAGCATACATACTTTTTTCTGGATTATAAAACGCACTTTTGTTCCCCCAAATTTTGACTTGAGGGTGCGTCTTATAATCAGAATCTACGGTAGATACTGCAGGGGAGGGTGGGGGCGGCACTGGAGCATGTGTGGGGGCTGGAGGAGGCTGGCTGTGGGCTACAGGAAGCAGCGGGAGGTCACGTGCTCCCGCACATTTGCCTTATATAATCTGCACTGCACCTGCTGCTGTCCATCGCCTCAGTGCTGAGGTATGGACTGAGGGAGCGGCGCATATTATATATACCTGCACTCTACTTACCTCTCCAGCGCTGTGCTCCATGACTCCCTGCTTGCAGAAATTCCTAAGTCTTGGGGAAGCTAGTCATGTCATCAGGCATGCAGAGATGATGTCACTCTGCTATGCCGATCACATGACCGGCTTCTCCGAGACTCAGGAAGTGCTGCAAGCAGGGAGACACGGAGCACAGCACTAGAGAGGTAAGTAGAGTGTTCTTATTTCTCCTTCGCCTCATTGGGGGACACAGGACGTGGGTGTTATGCTGCTGTCCACTAGGAGGCGACACTAAGCAGAATCTGCAAAAGAGTTAAGTGGCTCCTCCTCTGCAGTATACACCCCTGGAGCAGGAAGTGCTTCTCCAGTTTTTGCTTAGTGTCGAAGGAGGCACACGACCATTTTTACTCTCTATTTTTTTCCTCTTTTTTCTTCCAATGAAGAAAAGTGGGTCCGGTGTGACCCCTGGCATGCTCCTTCCTCGGCCACCCACTGTTGGGGCGCTGGGTTGAAGTTGAGAATCGTTACATATGCCGTACTCCTTTCTCGGCCTCCCACTGTTGGGTTGCTGGGTTAAAGTTGAGACAGCCCAGCATAACATCCACCTTCCTCACTCCCTCGGGGTCCTGAGTTGAAGCCAGAGCTGGACTACCTGCCAGATGACGTCCCCCTAATCACCCTCTGGGTGCTTAGGCTGAGGCACCACAGGTATCAGCAGCACATGCTGCATTCTGGGCTGGGATCCTGAATGGCTGCCTGCAAGAGCGCAGGCTGACAAGGAGCATGAGACGACACCCTAATCACCTTTTGGGTCATTAGGTTGTGGCACCGCAGCTACCAGCAGCACATGCTGCATTCTGGGCTGGGATCCTGAATGGCTGCCTGCAAGAGCGCAGGCTGACAAGGAGATGAGACGCCAAAGAGCATGAGATGACCCCCTAATCACTATGGGCCATTAGGCTGTGGCACTACAGGTGCCAGCAGTGCAGCTGCATATCCTGCTGGGACCAGTACCGAATGTGCCAGGATCCCGGTGGGGTCTGGGTCCATCCAGCCCCTACTCAGCCCTGCACTGCTCATGCATAGTTGGGACATAGGTGTCTACCAGTCCCCCCCTCCTGCACTGCTCCCACAGCACATGGCAGAGGAAGAGGTGCCCAGCTCCCCTGTGCTGCCCCTGCAAGTGCAGGCAGCAAGGTACCTGTGCAATAGTGATCCGCTATGGCCCCCTTCGCGGCCATCCCTGCGGTTTCCAGAAGAATTGCGGACCTCCGCGCCGACCCCCCACTATTTGCGGGTCCGCAAATCACGCTAGGTCCCGGCTTCGGGCCTAGCGTGGAAGGCGCCGCCTATGCCGCCCACCGCCCGCCCTCCGGATAGCGTCAAATGACGCTGGGCTCCACAGAGAGGGGCGGGAAGTCCCTCTGGGCGCTTGTTCTGCGCGCCCATTCAGGTTCCCGCCCCCTCTTTCCCCTGCTGACGGCGCCAAATGCCTGGGGGCCATTATAAAGCCCTGGGGCACAAAACACTGTGGGGCAGAGTGCACATATACAGTGCGGCAGGCTGTGGGGGCATATAACATGACAGGCTGTGGGGGCATATACAGGAGAGCCAGAAGGGATATATTTTCCCTGCTGCAGCTCACCTCCCCCTATACATCAGAGTGACAGCCTGTGGGGGCATATACAGGAGAGCCAGCAGGGATATATTTTCCCTGCTGCAGCTGCTGCAGCTCACCTCCCCCTATACATCAGAGTGACAGCCTGTGGGGGCATATGCAGGAGAGCCAGCAGGGATATTCCCTTCTGCAGCTTCTCCTCTCCCTGTACACCAGGTGACAGACTATGTGAGCATATACTGGGGAGCCAACAGGGATATATTCCTTTCTGCAGCTTCTCCTCTCCCTGTACACCATGTGTTACAGGCTATGCCATGTGTCACAATCTACAGCAGGGTTTTTCCTGCTACACTCTCTCCTCCCTCTGGATTTCATAGACGGACAGTGGGCAGACCGACATATTACTGTCCTGAAATACTCTGTGCTGCTGCGAAGTCAATTTTATTGTAAATTTTTAACTTCATAAAATGCTGCACGACGCTGTCCTCAATGAGTGTGCAGCCCCTAACAGAGCTCTCCTGACATACTCTGTGCTGCTGTTAACCTTATTTTCAACAGCTATAAATAATGTCAGTGAAGAAAACGGGCGTCAGATTATTCTCAAGTACGCACAGGGGAGACGTGATCCACTGGATGCACTATGGACGTAATGTGTTTATTGTGTCGTCGCAGTGACACGACTTCACCTATGGTCATACCACATCGGAGGTGTCCCTCTTATGACACTCAACCAGCGAGCAGAGTTCCTCTGCCTAGTGTGGGTGACACACTAATAAGGCACGGTCTGTTTTTTCCTTACACCGTGTCAGCCATGATGCCAGTACCTGTCAGAGCATATAATGCTACATCTAAATAGACAGTCATTCCGTCTGCAGCTATGTCGCAGTTTATGGGAAACTGGCATGCAGCAGGATGATGGCTCTGACGTCTGATGGTTTTTCGCAATTCAAACACAGACTCGGACCTTTATGCATCTCTGGTAGGACACCAGGACAACATATTTAGGAAAGCTCGATACTTCGAACATTAAACTGTGTCTCACAGGACGCAAGACCGTACCCATGGGACCCTCCGCGCCCCATTTACCATAAGGGAGTTTTGTTAGTTGGGACTCCATGGCATGTTTCGTGCGGTACCCTATGAAACACGGTTCCCCTAGGGACACAGTCCTGCTGAACAGAACACAGCACCAGACGGTGTCTCACTCGCCGTCAGCAATTCCAGATTCCAACCTTTTGGGAATTAATTTAGCGGATCATCGTCTAGATGGACACAAACTCGATCAACGCACATGTAGCGATCGCAAACGACCATCCAAACTCACATAAAGGGCCCCTTAATTGAGGGAGTCATATGTCGGTGCTACACGCAGAGCGTGCTTAAACATTCTATTCCAATTTCCTTGTAGTCCCTACCAAGTACGTGCGGTACGTCCTGTGCTGGACTGAAACAGCTAGACAAAATGCCTGGGACAGATTTTTCCGCACAGATTCTCTCCGCTCCATAATAATTTTCCAGGAAACACGGAGAATACCTTGTATCCTTAGATATACAGGATGTATACCTGCATGTTTTCCCTTGCAGCCACTTATCATATTTACATTTTACAAGGACCATCCTAATTGTGGCGCCTCCGTCCACGCTTGTTACAGTTCCTGAAGAGGTCACAAAGGTTACGGCAGTCGCCTGGTTTTCCTGCGTTCCAGGGACGTGGTCAATCTTCCATGCCTGGACAATTTACCCATCAACGCACGACCTTCAGAAATTAAGAACGCAGCGTTTCTATTACGGTGAACACTTTATTAAGATTTGTTTGGCTGGTCATCCTCCACAAGTCTACACCAGTTTTCACTGCAGTCTCTAGTATTTTCGGAAGGCGGTTTCAATACTTCCATAGTCAGACTTCTCCGAGAATAGGCATGGGCACTCCAACTAGAAGTCTGCACTCTCCTTCAACTCAGGCCTTCCAGAGCTGACATGACGGTCAGAGGCAGGACGGTTGCAGCACAGGTAGCCATTACTGTGATGCACCTGCTCCTCAGGCTCCCCAGTTATCCATGCTCACGTCATGAGATAAGATTATACGATCAGTTATCAGGAGGTGTCATCTTCCAGTACCAGCCATGTAGTATCTCCTGCGGTGACTCAGCCACTCACTAGTACGCAGGGGAAGTATTTTCTTCTACCAAGTTGAAGGGTACTATTCACCGACATGAATCAGACAGAATGAGGTGCGCTGTACCTCCATCTCAACACTCGGAACGATTGGTCCTGATCGGGTCAGCAATACCCATCCTTTCAGAGATTTGGGCGAGATTCCCAACACTGAAGATTTTATCTCTTCTTCTGGCCGCCCGCCAATTTCAGAAGGCAGGCTGATGATGCCACGGCTGTGGCATATGTCGATTCACTAGAGCGAA
This sequence comes from Allobates femoralis, assembly GCA_033576535.1. Taxonomy (NCBI): domain Eukaryota; kingdom Metazoa; phylum Chordata; class Amphibia; order Anura; family Aromobatidae; genus Allobates; species Allobates femoralis. Next base: position 643,387,075 of record JARQOC010000003.1, read on the forward strand.
TCCCGCAGTTCCCAGGCAATGAAGGAAGTTTACCACATTCTTCACTAGGCGGCGCGGAATTCACGAACTCAGTACTATTGGCTGTTACTCTACCGCTTGTAGATGATTAGGAAAAAACAGTTCCTCCGTCGCTGAGAAATTACCTCAGATTAGGGTTCCTACATCCAGATGTCTTCAAACAAAGCTGACATCACGGGAGAACTCCTGAAGTATCCGTAATGGTGTCACACCTCATTGCCAAGGTTCCTAGCTTCATAGCCGGGTCCCACGACCCACAGTCATGGATGGCGGACTGACTGGTCCTGGACAGGACCCAATTCCAACTCCACTACATTTGCTCCAGGTTTCCACTACCCCAAGTTAGTGAAGATATTCAAACTGGACTGTCAGCAACTCATTCTTGTGGCCACACACTGGCCCAAGCGCGATTGGTATGCCGATCTCGTCCACTTCATAGTAGACGTGCCATGACACCTACTGGATCGTCCAGACCTGCCCCCTCAAGGCCATCTTACCATCATGATTCATCGACTCTAAATTCGACGATGTGACCCTGGAGACCCGGGTGTTCACAGAATGGTGTCGCGACCTCAATCCGAGCACGGACACCGGTTTCAGAAGAGATGTCCCATCAATATGGAAAATCTTTTTCCTTTCTTCTCGTGGTTTTTTTCACCTTAGCACTGTTCCTTCCCAAGGGTTCCCAATTCCATCCAATCGGATCTACACTCACGACTGTCCTTATGTCCTTTCAAAGGACAAGTTTCAACCCTTTTCATTCTCTCTCAACAACGTCTTGCTGCCAGGCCTCAAGTAACATCCTTCAAGGAGTTTTTTGCCGACCTGTTCCGCCCAATCAAAGTCTACTAGAACCGTGGGTCCTGACCCTCGTTCTCACGGCTGTACGCTACCCACATTTTAAGCCATGAACGAAAATTCCCTTCGTCTTCTCACACAGGGAGTTGTTTTTTGGATGGCAATTACCTCTCTCCGCAGAGTCTTAAATTTGCAGCGTTTTCATGTAAATCACCTTTTTTTTGGTCTTCCACCCAGACAAGGTTGTCCTACGTCCAGTTGGGTTTTTTCCCACGTTGGGGGTGTCCTTTTTGTCCGCATTCCTGAATATATATTTCTGACGGCGCTAAGTCCCGCCAGTTCATCGGGCCAGAAGGCTCGACGTTTCTAGAGCTCCGTCAGAGCCCTGCACATATCCTCGCCCAGAACAGTTTCCTTTAGAAACCTCTTTTTCTTCTCCCAGAAGGATAACGCAGCAGGCAGGCCGGGCTCTACAGATACTTTGATCAGATGGCTTAAATACACCTTCCAGGGTGCTTATTACATTATTACAAAAAAAAAAAAAAAAAATACATACATATATCATTAATGTTATTATCTTATACCTATTTATTTATACAGAACCATTCTTCCATGGTGCTGTATCCTTTCCGGCTGCGGGCACAGCACATTCTACTATGACCACCGAAACTTACTGGGCTTCTGAGCTATTAGGCACCAGGAGTTAGCACAACAAGTGTGTAAGGTAGTCACGCGGTCAGCATGCACAGGCTTACCAAGCGCTTTAGTGCTCTCAGTCCTCGGCAAATGCAGTCTGGGACTCCGTACCCTCCAGGCGGCAGTAGCCCACCTGTAGGTGCATTGTTATTTTTATCAGTAGTGATTCTCCATTGCTGTTCCCACCCAGGGACTGCTTTAGGACGTCCCACGGTCCTGTGTCCCCCAATGAGGCGAAGGAGGAAAAGGAGAATTTTGTGTACTCACCGTAAATTCCTTTTCTCTTAGCCTCTAATTGGGGGACACAGCACCCACCCTGTTGCCCGTTTCGGGCCGTAACTAGGTTCTCATCTTACTCCTGAGAGGTTATATAGTTGCCTGTTTATTTTACAGGCCTGCTTATACTGTTATTACGTAGTTGCCTGTTCGGTTACATGTTTTACCTTACTGTTATTATGTGGCTGCCTGTTTACTTAACAGGCCTTATTTTACTGTGATTCTTGTCTTTCTTCTGTTAATTCTCCTACTGCTTTAGCACAAAACTGGAGAAGCACTTCCTGCTCCAGGGGTGTATACTGCAGAGGAGGAGCCACTTAACTCTTTTGCAGATTCTGCTTAGTGTCGCCTCCTAGTGGACAGCAGCATAACACCCACGGTCCTGTGTCCCCCAATTAGAGGCTAAGAGAAAAGGAATTTACGGTGAGTACACAAAATTCTCCTTTTTAGTATGAGCAGCAGCATGACGGGAGCCATATCCAGCACGGGGGGTGCCATGTGCCATCACAGGGGGCCATGGATCCAGCACAGGGGGCCATGGATCCAGCACAGGGGGGGCCGTGGATCCAGCACAGGGGGGCCGTGGATCCAGCACAGTGAAGCCATGAACTAGCACAGTGGGGCCATGATCCAGCACAGTGGGGCCATGATCCAGCACAGTGGGGCCATGATCCAGCACAGTGGGGCCATGATCCAGCACAGGCGAGCCATGATACAGCACAGGCGGGCCATGATCCAGCACTGGTGGACGTGTGCCAGCACTGGGGGATGTGTGCCAGCACTGGGGGATGTGTGCCAGCACTGGGGGATGTGTGCCAGCACTGGGGGACGTGTGCCAGCAATGGGGGATGTGTGCCAGCACAAGGGCGGCTATATCCAATATAAGGGGGCTATATCCAGATTAGGGGGGCCATATCAAGGATGGGGGGCTATATCCCAGGATGAGGAACCATGTACCATTATGATGGGGCTATGAGGGACATGTATATGATTTATAAGACGGACACTGGCATTATAAGATGGACCCCATTTAACATTAAAAATTATTTTTTTCTCTTTTCCTTCACAAAATTTGGGGGTGCATCTTATAATCCGGTGCTTTTTATAAAGCAAATAATATGGTATTTCTGAGTTTATATTGCAGAGCACAACCAGCCTCTGTGATGTACACTGGCTGTTTGCAATATAGCAAGCCGCTGCATTACAGTACACACATGTGACTGCTGCAGGTGTTTTTTTAGTAGTACACAGCATTTCTTTCATTGCTTATTTTAAAAAAAATGGTTTTATTGAATATTTTTCAGCATCATTTTTCAAACTTATGAAGTGGGTTAAAGAAATAGTACAGGCGGGTTAAAGAAAAAAGTGAATGGAGGGGAAGAACAGATTTGCACATATGGTAGTTTTTTCCTTCCCCTTGTTAAAAAGCTATAACTTTTTATCTTTTCTCCAACATTGCCATAAAAGGACTTGCTTTTTTTTGCAGGATATATTATAGTTTTGAAAGACAATATCAATTTTACTACGGTATATCATATACTGAAAATGGGTAACAAATTGCAAAAAAAAAACATATTTCTGACATTGATTTTTGGTTTTGTTTTTACCGTGTTCATTGTGCAATAAAGATGACCAAACATTTTGGTATTTTGATCTTTTTCCCTTTACAGGACTTACCGTATTTTCCGGCGTATAAGACGACTGGGCGTATAACACGACCCCCAACTTTTTCACTTAAAATATGGAGTTTGGGATATACTCGCCGTATAAGACTACCCCCTCTTCTACGGTATGATTCCCACTATGACCCCCACACAATATAATGGACCCACATATAGAATAATGACCCCTACATCTCTTCACACTGTATTATGGCCACCACACAGCCCTAAAATAGCCCTGCATAAAGTATAGAGGCTCCCTCATACCCCTTCAAGTATTATCATGCTCCCACAGAGCCCTCTAAGTATTATAATGGCTTCCATATAGTATAATTGTCTCCATAAATTATAATGCATCATCAAAGTCCTCAATATATTATAATGCACCCCGTAGTCCTCCATATAGTGTAATGCACGCCATAGTCCCCTAGATAATATAATGCACCCCATAGTGCTCCATATAGTGTAATGCACCCCCATAGTCCTCCATATAGTGCAATGCACGCCATAGTCCTCTAGATAATATAATGCACCCCATTGTGCTCCATATAGTGTAATGCACCCCCGTAGTCCTCTATATATTATAGTATTACAGTGGTGGTGGGGGAGTGCAGCCTCCATCAACCCCCAATATTCCTCTGCAGTCACACACACAGTCACACACACACACAGTAAGACACACACACAGCCAGACACAGACACACACAGTCACACACACACAGTCACACACAGACACACACACAGTAAGACACACACACACAGTCAGACACAGACACACACAGTCACACAAACACAGTCAGACAGACACACAACACACACACAGTCAGACACAGACACACACAGTCACACACACACACACAGTCACACACACACAGTCACACACACACAGTAAGACACACACACACAGTCAGACATACACACAGCCAGACATACACACAGCCAGACACACTGTGCCACTGCTGTGCCACCGGACCCTGCCGGAGCTTACCACCGCCACCGCCACCGCCGCTGTACGTAGCCGGGCACCGTAGATGTACGATAATAAGCCATCAGCCAATCAGGCAGCTGCTGGCGTCTGATTGGCCCTGGCATTACCGTACATACACACTGAGCGGCGCAGTTACCTCCGTTCAGGAGATGTACGGTAATGCCTCAGCCAATCAGACACCAGCAGCCTCCTGATTGGCTGATGGCTTATTATCGTACATCTATGGCGCCCGGAGGCTAAGTAAACAGCGGTGGTGGCAGCGGGAAGCTCCGGAAGACATGGACGGCAGAGGCAGGTGAGTATCATTTTTTTTTCTTGCCTGCCACCTGCCACCGCTCATTTTAAGGGGGGCCCTTATATTATGCACGGCAGGCCGATGCCGGCATTTTTTTCCTCAGCCTCAACCTGTACCCGGCGTATAAGACGACCCCGACTTGGGAAGAGAATTTTAGGGGTTAAAAAGTCGTCTTATACGCCGGAAAATACGGTACTTTTCAAGTTTATTCATTTAATATTTTGGTCGTACTTTTACATTTGTGGTAGGACCGACTGAGCTTGTTTTGCATGAAAGCTTTTGCAATGATTTTCATCTTTTTCCATGTATGAAAGATAGCTACTATATTTAAAGTGTACAATAACATAGTAATTTAAAGAAAATGAATGTGCTAGCAACTCATGTGACTGGACCACAATTGTAATGTTACTGGATGCATTATTATGGACAGAGTGATATTTGCCAAACCATCTATCAAAAGTGTATAAGGGATTTAAAGGGATCCTGTCACCCCCAAAACACCTCTAAACCTATTAAAAGCTGTCCCTAGAGCATATTAACACTTTCCCTACACTCCTTTTACCTCCTAAATGCACCTAGTCAAAGTGAATAAAAACGTTATTATAGTACCTCATTACTGATGATAATGAGTGACTATGCTATTCATAGTCACTCATCCAGGCTGCCCCTCTTCTTCATATCACACCTGAATAGGCGTGATCTACAGCACAGATTCAAATTGCCGCCTCCCTGCGCGCCTCCCCTCCCATAGCGTCCGGGCTTCAGTGTGGGGCTGTATGACGCGATCCCCGTCATTCCCGGCGCCGGATGACGTATTTACACCGGCGCCGCGCTGTCAGCTTCAAAATGCGCACTGTGCTGAAGAAGAGGGGCAGCCTGGATGAGTGACTATGAATAGCATAGTCACTCATTATCATCAGTAATGAGGTACTATAATAACGTTTTTATTCACTTTGACTAGGTGCATTTAGGAGGTAAAAGGAGTGTAGGGAAAGTGTTAATATGCTCTAGGGACAGCTTTTAATAGGTTTAGAGGTGTTTTGGGGGTGACAGGATCCCTTTAAAAAAACGGACATGACCCGAACTTAAGCCCGGACCCTTAACCCTATATAAGTCTATGGGGACCCTACCTTAAGTGCTATAAAATGCAAAAGAGAGGCAACTGGAGAAATGGAGATTAATGCAGGACAGTTATACTTTTTGAGTTTCTGCATGGCTGTCACACTGATTGCAGGTCCACTCATTAAACCTTATGAATATTCCTTGCTTACCTCGCCCACTGTCTTTGACATTGTCTGTAATTGGTTGCAGTCAGACTGCGCCCCCACCCTGTGCCAGCATCTGTGATTGGTTGCCCTCACACTAGCTATCTGGGTCTGCAGTGTAAGGATAAATAAATAATTGCAAAAAATGGCGTGGGGTCCCGCATATTTTGATACCCAACACAGATAGACAGCTGGTGGCTGTCAGGTCAGTTTTACCATGTACTGAATATGTTTAATAAACAAAAACAAAAAACAATCATGAAATGCCATTTTTTTTTCAGTTTCACAGCACTTGGAATTTTTTCCCCAATCTTCCAGTACACTATACGGTAAAATGAATGGTTTCATTCAAAAGTACAACTTGCCCCGCAAAAATATAAGCCCTCATATCTCTATATTGACGGAAAATTTAAAAAAGTTATGGATCTTTGAAGAAGGGAAGAGAAAATCGAAGGCATAAAAACAGAAAACCACCGGGTGGTGAAGGGGTTAATCATCTATGCAGATTACTATTTCTAGCTTCATAATTACCATATATACTCGCGTATAAGCCGGGTTTTTCAGCCCAAAAATTGGGCTGAAAAGTCCCCCCCACGGCTTATACGCGAGTCACTGTATACTGTATACAATGTATACAGTATACAGTGCCCCCCCCCCCATATCAGTATACAGGCCCCCCCTTGGGTAGTAATCCTGTAAAGAAAGAGATTAGTATACTTATCCCTCCGCTGTCCCGCTGCCGCTGTCCCGCCGCCGCCATCGCGCTCTTCCGTCTTCATCCAGCGTCTTCCGTCTTCTTCCGGCTTCCTCCGGTGGGCACAGGCAATGACGTCATTGCCTGCGCGACAGAGGAGGAAGCCGGAAGAAGACGGAAGACGCTGGATGCAGATGAGGAGCATGATGGCGGCAGCGGCGGGACAGCGGCAGCGGGACAGCGGAGGGATAAGCATACTAATCTCTTCCTTTACAGGATTACTACCCAAGGGGGAGCCTGTATACTGATATGGGGGGCTGCTGTATATACCTCTGGGGCTGCATATACCTCTGGGGCTGCATATACCTCTGGGGCTGCATATACCTCTCGGGCTGCATATACCTCTCGGGCTGCTGTATACTACCACTGGGGCTGCTGTATATACCTCTGGGGCTGCTGTATACTACCACTGGGGCTCTGTTACTATCTCTGGGGCTGCTGTATACTACCACTGGGGCTGCTGTATATACCTCTGGGGCTGCTGTAAACTACCAATGGGGCTGCTGCTGTATACTACCACTGGGGCTGCTGTATATATCTCTGGGGCTACTGTATACTACCACTGGGGCTGCTGCTGTATATACCACTGGGGCTGCTGCTGTATACTACCACTGGGGAGGCTGCTGTATACCACACTGCTGGGGGCTGTATACTTGTGCTGGGGTCCACCCTCGGCTTATACACAAGTCAATAGGTTTTCCCAGGTTTTGGGGGCAAAAGTAGGGGGGTCGGCTTATACACGGGTCGGCTTATACACGAGTATATACGGTAATACACATCCATCTGTACCAAACAGATGATTATTCATCTATAATAGTGAGATTCTATTTTGACGTGTAACGTTACAGAATCTTGAAATTTGATAGGTAAAACACACATCTTCTCAATGACAAATGCTGGAGCTTTTGTTACATTTTATTTTAGTTGTTTCACCAGTGACGGCCTCATTCACAGGGGACCCAGGGATGAATTACTACATAACCCTTCCCCCAGTCGCAGGCAGGGACCTGCGGGTCAATTGCACCTTCAAAGCAACAAGAACAAAATTTTCTTTTCTGTACATGACCACAAAGAAAAAGAGTATTACTATGTCTGTCTGGTGGATTTAGGAATCAAAAGTTCTGTAATTGTGTCTATTTATCTTGTATACTTAATCCAATTTAGATAAGAAGAATCTTCTTTGGATTTAAATTACATTTAGAGATACACGGAGGCCGTCTGTCCGATTTAATTATTAATCTACATGGGATTTGTTGAATGCCTGTTGCCAGGGACCACTGTTTTAGTTGCCAGCTTTCTTAGCCAAGGTAAACTGTTCACATGAATGGATATAACGTCTGCTATGTGAGGATCTTGGATAAGATATTTAATCCACTGATGGATCATTTGAAAAGGAGACCTAAATAAAAGCTTACCGTATATGATGGTTTTACATAGATTAGCCTAAAACTTGTTTAGAGCTACTGATTCTAGAAACATCCTAAGTTATACGGACAGAGAAGAATAAAAGGGTTTGAGTCAGACTGTGATTTTTTACTATATACAGAAATACTGTTGTATTGGGTTCAAATCTGCTAATAGGACTAATAAATACAGGAGAAAGTTACAAAGCCAGTTTTTAAAAAGATGAATTAAAAAAAAATTAAGTTTTTAAATCACCGCCATTTTCCTCCATTAAAGGGTATTTCTGGGAGATAAAAAATTCTTCTAATGTCCCTGCCCTTATAAACTAAAGATGAGATGCCCAGTGCAGTTCTATTATCCTTACAATAACTGTAATTCACTGTGATCCAGCAGCTGCTCCGACTGCTCCTCCCCTCTCCTCTGGGATGAATCATCACACATCAGGGGGCCTGCGCCATGCTGTTAGTAACAGCTCGATAATATCTACTTCTGTCCTAGAACAGGGGTGTGATAGACTGCAGAGAAAGCACTATCATCATGCTATCAATAAACGGAATGGAGCTGATTAAGAGGTCCACACCACTGGCACAGTCCTCCCGCCTCCTCCTTGTGTGTTCAGCCCCCTCTATGTGTCTGCCGCTGCCTCTTGTTCTGGGTCTGCCCCCCTCTTCTGCTCCTGCTCCGTGTCAAGTCTGCGCCTGCGCCTTAAAACCACTGGTCCCCGCTCACCCCAAGCGCTGTGCGCCTGCGTGATGTTACAAGGAGTGGAAGAGGAGGGCAGACCCAGAAGAAGAGGAGACGGCGACAGACACATAGAGGGGCGGAACACACAAGGAGGAGGCGGGAGGACTGTGCCAATGGCTAGGACCTCTTAATCAGATTCAACCCACGAGGCCTCTTAACTGTAAAGTTTGCAAACGGTTTTTTTTGGGGGTACAGGGGGGCTAGAGCCTTAGTACACAGCTTCCCTGAATGCAGAATACACTCTGCATTCAGTGGTGCTGTCACTTTTGAAAGCACCAGGGGGGTGAGAGGTCCTCTTTATCGGTTCACAATAACAGTAATTTTAACCAGGGGTGCCCAAGGTTTTGCATGCCACTGTATTGTAGATCCAACTGCTACAGAAACTATGGATCAAAGATCAGTGGGCATTGTGCACGAACTGTGGTAATCTGATGGTTTCATGTGGAAGACGTGGGTTCACGTTGAAACACGTAGAAATAAAACCGCCTGCAATGTTGGCTCCGTTACTATTCATTCAGCAGCACAGACATAACCATGTCACTCTGAAGTTTCTGCACAATGCCAGCTCCTTTGCATGCACAATCGTCAGGACATATCGGTACGTTCATGTGTGGGAGCTGTGAGGTAGCAACCCGGGGGAACCCGCTTGGCAAGGAGGAAATGACATCCGCGACTACATTTTAACGGAACATAACCAGCGGATTTATTGTTTATCTGTCATAAACCGCTTTGAACACATAAAACATAACACTGTATTTACATTTTCATATGACATAACGTACATATTAGTACATCCCATGACATTACATTCACATGAGAATCAACGGGACCATATCATGACCTATTGTCGGTCCTAATGGCGGTTACCTCCGCCTAACACCCTGACAGGGATCTTTCCCCATCCTGCTGTAGGGATCCTCAACCTACTCCTAGGGAGTCTCCCCACACTGCATCATACACATCATACATCACACATGGCATTTTTACATAAGCCATCACATCCATTACATATGGCACTTTTACATAAGCCATCACATAGTCAACGGGACCATATCACGACTAGCACAGTCAGTCCCAAAGTCGGCTACACTTATGACCGCCTGGCCCTTGAGCCGTCCTCAGTCTGTCGCCGTCCATATGACCGCCTGGCCCTTGAGCCGTCTTCCGTCCTCATCACTGGCTGGCATGCACACATCAGGTGCACCGGCATGGAGCTGGCAGGCTCCCTTCACTTCCCCCACCGGGGACGGATCACTTCCAGCACGTCCTCACATGTCAGTTGTCTGGACTGCTCTGACTCCCATCGTCCTCTCTCTCATTCAGACACCTGGCAGGTTCTTTATCCAGGCTGCCTCTCACACAGCTGCAAGACAGTAAGTCAATCAGCACATCTCACTCACACACAGACCTGAGATGTGTTTAACCCCCTGTGCACCATTCAGGTTTAGCCCAGCAAAGCACTCATACACACAGGTTCAGCCGCTCATTAGGCTCATGAATCTCTCAGATCTTCAGCAGTCACACACAGCTGTTTTACTCAGCTCATGAAAACCCTTCAGCTGTTAACCCACTGTACACCAGACAGGTTTCACACAGCACACACACACAGGAAAACCAGCCCACATGAACAGAGACCTGCACTGATAACCGATGTGATGCACCCGGCCAGGGGCCACATCACCACAGAGCATACTGCAATATAGGATGTACCAGTACATCCAATATCAGGAAGGGATTAAACCTCACCAGCCATGTGTTTGCCCATGCAGATAACTTATCCAGATTGTACTATAATATTGTACTGTCAACTTCAGTTTTTATTATTGTACATACCGTAGTTTAGTGTCATCAGCAATGTGAGACAGTGCGGGGGATCATATGCGAGGGGCGCTATGTCTCCCCCAGAATGCGCACTGTCATGTATTGAGCCCGGTATAGGGGTGAGAGAAAGGGACGGTCCGCTCCCTCCGCTCCGGGTCTTGCAAGGTCCCGGAAGTAGACACGGAGTTAAAAGCCTGGTCAGGAGGCAGGGCGGGGTTCCCTGTACACAGATTTGTGCTTTGGCTGCAGCAGCAGCAGATATACAGAAAGGAGAGGTCTAGAGTTCCAGGAGGCCGTGTGCTAGACTAACACGGCCTAGCCCAGGAGGGCTGGAGGAACTCGGGGTGACCCATAACGGAGGCCTTTGGCCCGAAGGACCCGGGTACGTTATATGAACTGTGTCTTGTGTACCCGGCTGCGACCCGGATTCCGGCAGACTGTGCCACCGCTGTGTGTATCAGCAATAAACACCGGGTCCTGTTTGAACCACTACCGGGCTCCACGTGTTAACTGACTTGCGATCCAGGCGCTGCCCCACATATGGTGGAGAATGCGGGCAAGCAGGCCGGCCCGGTGAAAGTGACTGTTTCATGAGGCCAATGAGCGGCACCTAAAGTGAGAGGAGCAGCCGTCAGAATAGCCGCCAGTCTTGCGGGGTGCCCGGCCCTGCATGTCCCTACTTAAGCCGGCCACGCTACAGTTCAGGCCTGCCGCTGACATGGAGGAAATCCTAAGGCAGCTGGTACTTACCCAGCAGCGGCAGCAGGAACAGCAGCAGCGACATGAAGAGCAGCAGCTCCGACTGCAGGAGCAGCACCAGCGACAGCAGGAGCAACAGCAGTTGCTACAACAGGAGCAGTTACGACAACAGCAGGAGCAGCAGCAGCGACAGCATGAGCAGCACCAGCGACAGCAGGAGCAGCAGCGGTTGCTACAACAGGAGCAGTTTCTACAACAGCAGAAAACGAATGAACTGCTCCTGCAGCAAATTGCGGCCTTGCGAGACCCGCCAACAGCGCCTCCCCCGGAGCGGCGTGAGGCCCGGGACCGGGTCTGATCGGCCCTGCGGAAGCTGAGCCCAGAGGACGACGTGGAAGCCTTCCTCACCGTCTACGAGCGCACCGCAGAACGAGAAGGCCTCCCTTCCGCTCAGTGGGCTGAAGTGGTGGCGCCATTCCTGATGGGCGATGCCCAAAAGGCCTACACGGACCTCAGTTGGGAGGACTCAAAGGTGAGATCCTTGCTAGACTGGGGGTCAATACTTATGTCCGAGCCCAACGGGTGCATTCCTGGTCCTACGTGGAGTCCAAGCCGGCTCGCTCCCAGGCGTATGACTTATTGCAGTTGGTGAAACGGTGGCTCCAGCCTGAGAGCTTGACTCCGGGACAGATGGTGGAAAGGGTGGTGGTCGACCGGCTGGTACGGACTTTGCCGGTTGCGATACAGCGTTGGGTGGGGCAAGGGGACCCGGGTACCTTGGACCAGGTGGTTAGCTTGCTAGAGCGATATACAGCCACCCAGGAGTTCATACGGGACTCTGCCCCACTGCGGCAGTTACGCCGGCCTCCGGAGCCGGCTAAAGGGGTACGTCCATTCCCAGGGGACTCTCCTAAAAACGTACCCGCTGAGAGGACACCCCAGGACGGGGCCGACAGGAGACCGGGCTCCCCAAGAAGGAGGTTCCGGCCCAGCACTGTCCCTACCACGTGGTGCTGGCGGTGCAAAGGACCAGGACATGTGGCTGCCTATTGCCCACTAACGGCGGAACCCATGGACTGCGGGTTCACACGCCGGCTCTCGATGTATGCCAGCCCCGTGTTCACCGCAGACGTGGTGGATCCCCTAACGGAACCACATCTGTGCCCAGTGCTCATTAATGGACACAGAGCGGAAGCTCTCTTGGACTCTGGCAGTTTGGTGACGCTGGTTCGGGCGTCCTTAATCCCCGGGTTGCAACTCACCGGGGAATTGATCGGGGTCCGGTGTATACACGGGGACCTACGCGAGTATCCAACCGCGGAGGTGACTCTATCCACTTCATGTGGAGAGGTGACCCACGTGGTTGGAGTGGTAAACTCTCTACCCTACGGGACTGTGCTGGAAGAGACTTACCATTGTTTTGGTCCTTATGGGGAAGGAGGAGTAACCCCTCCCTGATGCCCGGGAATCAGGGTGCTGAACCCGACGACCCTGAGACCGGGACACCTGCCGTAGGGGTCGCCAACATAGGGCTAGAGTGTCACCCCGATAGGTTCCCGGTAGACGTATTGGCAGGAGAGGTCGAGGAGACCCCACCGCTTCCAGAGTTGGAAGTATCCCGGGGAGCGTTTGGGACAGCCCAGCTACAGGACCCCACACTGACCAGGGCCCGAGAAAGGGTAATAGAAGTAAACGGGGTAGCTCAGCAGCCAGGGGCTGAGAATGTATTTCCACGCATGGTGATTAACCGGGAGTTACTTTACAGGGTGGACAAAGTCAGGGATGAGGTCGTGGACCAACTGGTAGTGCCGCAGCCACACCGCCGGGCAGTCCTAGAGATGGCCCACTCCCACCTGCTAGGGGGCCACCTTGGGGCTAAAAAAACGCAAGAACGCATCTTGCGGAGGTTCTTCTGGCCGGGTGTGTATGCGGACGTCCAGAGGTACTGCGACTCCTGCCCGGAATGTCAGCTGACCACACCCATTGCCACTTTCCGTAGTCCATTGGTACCTCTACCCGTTATAGAGGAACCTTTTGAACGGATCGCAATGGATTTGGTGGGGCCTATAGTGAAGTCAGCCCGAGGCCACCAACATATACTTGTGGTTGTCGACTACGCCACCCGGTACCCGGAGGCGATTCCGTTACGCCGCACCTCGGCGAAGATGATTGCCCGGGAGCTGTTTGCTATGTTCTGTCGCCTAGGACTACCTAAGGAAATCCTCACAGATCAGGGGACTCCTTTTATGTCCAAAGTGACCCGGGAACTGTGTAAACTGCTCAACATAAAACAGCTACGCACCTCGGTGTATCATCCCCAGACCGACGGATTAGTGGAGCGGTTTAATAAAACCCTGAAGTCCATGCTAAAAAAAGTGGTAGCAAAGGACGGAAAGGATTGGGACATGTTATTGCCCTATCTAATGTTCGCCATTCGGGAGGTACCGCAGTCGTCTACGGGGTTTTCCCCCTTTGAGCTGTTGTACGGCCGACATCCTAGAGGGCTCTTGGATGTTGCCAAAGAGACGTGGAACAGGAACCCACACCCTATAGGAGTGTGATTGACCACGTGGCGAAAATGCAGGACCGGATCACGGCGGTCCGGCCTATTGTAAAAGAGCACCTAATGGATGCCCAAGGAGCGCAAAGCCGCAGGTATAATACACGGGCCACCGTTAGGACCTTTGAGGTGGGGGACCGGGTATTGGTCTTAGTGCCCACAACGGAAAGCAAATTATTGGCCAAATGGCAAGGGCCCTATGAAATCCGGGAAAAAGTAGGGGAGGTCAATTACAAGGTATACCAGCCCGGGAAAAGGAAACCCGTGCAGCTATACCACGTAAATTTGCTTAAAGCATGGAAAGACCGAGAGTGCCTGCTTATGGAAGCGTCCGATGCACACGGTGACCCTTCCCCTTCGGCCACCAGGGATACCGAAGGGGTAAAAATAAGTGACACCCTCACTAAGGCCCAACGACGGGAGGCTCGAAAGTTGGTACAGCAGAATCCCGATGTGTTCTCTGACCTGCCCGGGCGCACTTCGGTCATTCAACATGACATTGTCACTGAGCCCCGGGTTAAAGTGCGAGTGAAACCGTACCGGGTACCCGAGGCCAGACGACAAGCCATCACGGCCGAAGTTAAACACATGCTTAAGTTAGGCGTGATAGAAGAATCCCGGAGTGAGTGGGCTAGTCCCATTGTGCTCATTCCAAAGCCGGACGGATCGTTGCGGTTCTGCAACGATTTCCGGAAGCTGAACGAAGTGTCTAAGTTTGATTTATATCCCATGCCCCGGTGGACGAGTTGATTGAAAGACTGGGGCAAGCCCAGTACTTCACAACGCTCGATCTGACAAAAGGATACTGGCAGGTGCCGCTAACAGAGTCGGCCAGGGAAAAAAACGCCTTTGTTACTCCGGAAGGTCTCTATCACTACGTCGTGTTGCCTTTTGGGTTGCATGGAGCCCCGGCCACATTTCAGCGGCTCATGGACATAGTGTTAGCACCTCATCGGAAGTACGCGTCCGCCTACCTAGATGACATCATCATCTTTAGTCCAGATTGGCACACCCACTTATCCCAGGTTCAGGCCGTGGTGGATTCGCTCAGGGCCGCAGGCCTGACGGCGAATCCAAAAAAATGTGCCATGGGGCTCGAGGAGGCCCGGTACCTGGGGTATGTGATTGGGCGAGGGGTTATCAAACCCCAAATAAACAAAATCGAGGCCATTCAAAATTGGCCCCGACCGGTGTCTACCAAACAGGTGAGGGCGTTCCTCGGCATTGTTGGGTACTACCGACGCTTCATACCCAATTTTGCTGGGCGAACGGCGGCCCTGTCCGACCTGTTAAAAGGGAAGAAGTCTGCTTTGGTGCGTTGGAATCCCCAAGCAGAGGCGGCCTTTCAATCCATGAAGTCGGCCTTGTGCGGACAGCCCGTCCTCATCAGTCCTGACTTCACAAAGGCCTTCGTTGTACAAACAGACGCCTCGGAGGTGGGGCTGGGGGCTGTGCTGTCGCAAGAAGTGGACGGAATCGAGCATCCGGTCACTTACTTGAGCCGGAAATTGTCCCCGGCGGAAAAGAATTATAGCGTAGTGGAGAAGGAGTGCTTGGCCGTTAAATGGGCCTTGGAGTCCCTACGTTATTATTTGCTCGGGCGACAGTTCCGGTTAGTTACGGATCACGCTCCTTTGGTCTGGATGCGAAATGCCAAGGAACGGAACGCTCGGGTCACCCGGTGTTCCTGTCCCTCCAAAACTTCCGTTTTACGGTGGAGCATCGGGCTGGCAAGCTGCAGGGTAATGCGGATGCCCTGTCCCGGGCACCCTGTTTGATGACTGGGGTTCAACCCCACAAGTTTGAACCGAGGGGGGGGGTGTGTGAGACAGTGCGGGGGATCATATGCGAGGGGCGCTATGTCTCCCCCAGAATGCGCACTGTCACGTATTGAGCCCGGTATAGGGGTGAGAGAAAGGGACGGTCCGCTCCCTCCGCTCCGGGTCTTGCAAGGTCCCGGAAGTAGACACGGAGTTAAAAGCCTGGTCAGGAGGCAGGGCGGGGTTCCCTGTACACAGATTTGTGCTTTGGCTGCAGCAGCAGCAGATATACAGAAAGGAGAGGTCTAGAGTTCCAGGAGGCCGTGTGCTAGACTAACACGGCCTAGCCCAGGAGGGCTGGAGGAACTCGGGGTGACCCATAACGGAGGCCTTTGGCCCGAAGGACCCGGGTACGTTATATGAACTGTGTCTTGTGTACCCGGCTGCGACCCGGATTCCGGCAGACTGTGCCACCGCTGTGTGTATCAGCAATAAACACCGGGTCCTGTTTGAACCACTACCGGGCTCCACGTGTTAACTGACTTGCGATCCAGGCGCTGCCCCACAGCAAAGACTGACACTTTACTTCCAATCTCACATACAATGTCATTATTAAAGAGATTAAATAGAATTGTTCCTAACCCAGATCCTTGTGGTCCCCTCTGTTGATCCAGCTCTTCAGCCAGTGGTTTATGAAGTCCGGCAGAAATCTATTTTGTACAGCAAAATCCGCATCTGCCCTAAAACCGGATGCAACTATCCAGTATTATACCAGATCCATTTGCTGGATTCAGTATAATAAAATAGGGCGAAGCCCCACATATTATTTTTTCATTATTTATTTATTTATTTATTTATTTATTTATTTAAATAATTTAAAAAAATAATGCGCTTTCCTTTATTTTTGATTGCCAGCCAAAGTAAAACTAGGCAGCTGGGCGCTGCAGCCCATAGCTGGCTGCTGTATCTGTGCTGAGAATGAAAAATATGGAGACCCCTACACATTTGTTTCTATTTATTTATTTTACACACATATGACGGCAGGTTGATTGCCATACACTAATGTATATGGCAGCCAAGTGCAGACACAGGTACAGTCTGAGTACAATAGCCAATCACAGACGCTGTCACAAAGAATGAGTGTCTGTGATTAGCCTTTGCAGTTCAGTGCAGTGAATATTCATGAAGCTTAATGGGTGGCCCAGGAAGCAAGCAGCAGGAAAGCTGGAGACTGGTGAACTCAGTGGGCTTCTTTTGGCTTCCATTATAATTGTTGCCGAATCATACAGGATGCGGTTGTGGTTTTTTAACAAGCCCAAAAAACTTTTTAGTATTTTTTGGTCTTGGTAAAAAACTATGTTTGACCGTATTTGGCAGAAATCGGACACAACTGGATGCTATTGCACACCATTATGAGTCTATGAGAAAAAACTGCTGGATACGGGTTTTCTCACAAATTGGATTTCTTGATGGATTTCAAAAAATGGTAGTTTGAAACCAGCCGGAATGATAGGAGGTCGTTGGGAATTTTCACTCTCGGGTGTAGCATTGAGATCGTTGGTCGTTGTCCCTTTCAAAGACAGCGATGCAGCGTTCCCAGCGGGAGACCAATGACCAAAAAATGACCCAGAGCACTTTGTAACGATCAGCGATCTCACAGCAGGGGCCTGATCGCTGCTAAGTGTCACACATAACGAGATCGTTAGCGAGATCGTGGTTACATCACAAAACCTGTGACGTTACAATGATCTCCCTAATGATCTCCTTATGTGTGACGGGGGCTTTACCGCGGGTGAAAGTATTGAACATGTAAACAATTTTCTAAGTAAATATATTTTTAAAAGGTGCTATTGTTATGAATTCTCATGAGATGTCGGTAACAACTCATCCAATCCACATAGGCAAAGAAATCAAACAATAGATGTCCATAAATTAAGTTACGTGTAATAATGAGAAATGACATAGGGAAAAAGTATTGAACACGCCTACTGAAATTTATTTAATACTTTGTACAAAATTGTTTGATGGTGATGAAGTTTAAAGATGCCTCCAGGTCGCATGCAATGTTCATAAAATCAAAGAATGGTAGAGTTGAAAGGGGCCTCTGGGTCATCTTGTCCAACCCCCTGCACAAAGCATTATTCACTAAATCATCCCAGACAGATGTCTTTCCAGCCTTCCAGACTTCCATTGAAGGAGAACTCACCACCTCTCGTGGCAGTCTGTTCCACCCGTTGATCACCCTGTCAAACAGTTTTTTCTAATATCTAATCTTTGTCTCCTCTCATTCAGTATCATCCCAATGCTTTTAGTCTTTCCTTGTGCAAATGAGAATAAAGCTGATCCCTATACAGTTCGGGAGTGATCTTGGCCCATTCTTCCACACAAACACTCAAATACTGAAGGTTCTGTGGGCTCCTTCTATGAACTCTGAGCTTTAAGCCCCTGTCACACATAGCGAGATCGCTGTTGTGTCACAGGTTTTGTGATGCAATAGCGACCTTGCCAGCGCTCTCGCTATGTTTGACACGTAGCAGCGACCGAAACCCCGCTGTGACATCGCCAATCGTGTTGTAATGGCCTGGACCATTTTTTGATCGTCGGGTTCCCTCTGGGCAGCATGCATCAGTGTGTTTGATGCCTTAACAACAACCTCGTTGGCAACTCAGAACAGTAGGTCTGAGTCTTCAGACTAGCTGCTGTGTGACAGGGTCCCAACGACCGCCAAGGTCGTTATACGGGTCGCCGTATCGTCGCTGCGTCGTTCAGTAGATCTGACTGATATCTCATCGGCGACCACGTAGCGACATTCCAGCGATCCTTATCAGATCGTATCATTGTCGGGATTGCTGGAACGTGTGACGGGACCCTTAAATCCTTTCATACATTTTCTATTGGATTCAGGTCAGGTGATAGGCTGAGCTATTCTAGCAGCTATATTTTCTTTCTCTGAAACCAATTGAGAATTTCCCTGGCTGTATGTTTAAGACTATTGTCTTGCTGAAATATCCACCCTCCTTTTATCCTCATGACCCTGGCAGATGACTGTAGATATTTCTAAAGAATGTCTCGGTACATGTGTCAATTCATCCTTCCTTCAGTTATATAAAGTTTGCCATAGCCATATACTGAAAACCGCACCACACCATGATGTTTCCACCACCTAACCTCACTGTTGGTGTGGTGATTATGGGGTGATATACAGTGGCTTTTGCCCTCCAAACATGGTGTGTTTTAGAGGAATCGAAAAAGTTGAATTTTGGTCTCATCTGACCAGGCTATATTTTCCTAGTATTTAACAAACTTGTCCAAATGTTGTTGAGCAAACTTAAATGTGCTTGAACATGCTTTTTGTTCAGGAATATCTTGCATGGTGAGCGTGCATACAGGATGTTGAGTGCATTACTTATTGCTTTATTTGAAGCAATGGTATCTGCTGATTCCAGGTCTTTCTGTAGCTCTCCACAGGTGGTCCTTGGCTTCTGGACAAATCTTCTGATAATTCTTTTCACTTCTGTGTTTAAAATCTTGTGGCGCGCTCCTGGTCATCACTGGTTTATGGTGAAATGATGTTCTTTGCACTTCTGGATTATGGCCACAACAGCACTCACTGGAGCCTTCAGTAGTTTAAAAATTCTTCTATAACCAATGTCATTAGTATGTTTTCAAAAATAAGGTGAAGGTAGTGAGACAGCTCACTGGTTTTACTCTTCATGAGATGTTTCTTGTGT
Organism: Allobates femoralis; assembly: GCA_033576535.1. Lineage (NCBI taxonomy): Eukaryota > Metazoa > Chordata > Amphibia > Anura > Aromobatidae > Allobates > Allobates femoralis. The sequence continues at coordinate 643,406,545 of JARQOC010000003.1, forward strand.
GGCACCTTAGTAATGAGACACCTTTTTATAGGCCAACAGTTTAATCATCTGATATTATTTTTCTCTAAGTGGCAGGTTTACTTTCTAATTACTGCTAGATTTCAGTTGATGTCATGACTTTCCATGGCTTTTTGCATCTCTCTTTCGGCATGTGTCCAGTCCTTTTGTCCTGTGTCATTTCTCAGTATTACACATCACTAAATTTATGGACACCTATGGTTTCATTTCTTTGCCTGTGTGGATTGGATTGGTTGTTACCGACATCTGGTCAGAATTTCATGTCAATAGCAGCTTTAGAAATGTGGTAACTTAAAAAATTGGTGATGTGTTCAATACTTGTTTCATCTGCTGTATATAATCTAGCACAGGTAAAAAACTTTGTTTTTCCTCATTATTTTAATTTTTCTTGCAGTCAGAAGCAGAGTGTGAGCGGACAGAGCAAGATGCTTTGAAATTTGCTGTGGAGATGAAGGCTGAATACTGGTCTGTTTCTGCAAAAACAGGTGCAAATGTTTCCATGTGTACTGTATTTGGTATTTCTACCACTGTAGTATATTTATTGTTCAGCTAACACACAGTGTTGTTTCATTGCACAGGTGAAAATGTAAGAGATTTCTTTTTCCGAGTGGCAGCTCTCGCCTTTGAAGAGTCCATGAAAAAAGAGCTGGAAAAGAACAGAAATAGTACAACTCAGATTGGCGCTGGCAGTCTCATACGTATGTAGTGTGAATGATTTGGACTAGTAAAGGCTTAAAGGGGTTATCTGGGCTTTTTGTATAATTTATATATGTATATCTAGGCTGCAAAATGCTGACCGTTTGTAATTTACACCCTGTCAGCATTTTGCGGAGTTACCTAGATATCACCTTTTTGCGTCTGGAGGAGCAGCCTCTGCCACGGACCAGAGGCATATTTGTATTGGAGCCTGGATGTAAACGTCACTAGTTGTCGTTTACACCCAGTCTCCTAGAAGCACGCCCCAGGTTCTTACAGGCCCGCCCCCCAGACTCCAGCTTGCCCAGCCACCACCAGACTCCTACAGACCCGCCCCCACTCCCAGACTCCAGCAAGCTCTTTCACACATGAGTTTGGGAGAATGAAAAAGAGGAACCATTTGCTGACTACAGTATTTGTGAGAATCAGACCATGATTGGTGTTGTCCAAGATTTTATAAAAATGGCAGTAATCAATGAATGTGACAAAATAACCAAATAAGAAATACATTCTTTTTGAGAAATGGTCTGTAGTGATGACTTGCTAACTATGTGCTCATGAATGCTGCAGCCAGTCACTGACCTTAGCAGAGACTAGCTGCAGCAATCATGTGTATATTTGGCACAGCAGGTCAAGACTGGGAAAATCCCAAGAGTCACAAAGGATTTGCCTGATAATTGAGTGCTTCATGCCCATTTTCCCCTTTTTTTTTTTTTTTTTTTTTTTATTTTTTACATCCTCAAAATAATGGAATAAAGAAGGAAAGTTGTATGGAACTCAAAGTGATATCGACCCCAATACAATATAAGTCATAAAACATGCCTGCATTTCCAATACTGTACTGAAATGACAAGAATATCACAAAAAAGGAAAACAAACACTTTGAACCTTTAACTTCAAGTGAAATGTGATGGAACACAGAACAATTAAACTTCAGCACTTGTAATTACACCCACCGAGTTGCGATTGAGTTGAACACTGTCTGATATCATCACTTTGCTCCGATTTGAGATCTCCCATTAAGCAAATCCCATAGTCGCTGTTATAGGTACCAAAGCTTGACTATTTGGGAACGGTCGCTCCCCACTTGACTGGAAGCTCTTAAGATATAGCAGCTTTATTCTGTGATATGCTGGGGTATTAATCATTACAGCATCATGTTAAGGGATACAGGTTTCAGGACCCATATGGTACTAGAGGCCAGTGGCTACCTTAAAGCTCATGGGCCCTGACCTGAAAGCTTCAATGGAGCCCCAAATTATTGCAAATCTTTAATAGCATTAGTCTATTTCTATAGGACAAAGGGACTTTTGGGGTCCCAGGTGCAATTGCAACCCCTGCACCTATTGCAGTTACACCCCTGCTGAAGGCAGTTTGGGAGAAATTTAATGTGACAAGTTCCCTTAAAAAGTTTGGGTCATACCCTTTGACTTTTCTGTACAAATAATTTTATACCAGAAAGACTAATAAAACTACCTCTGAGTAGCAAAGTTCATAAGTCCAACTTGTATTTCAAGTTTAGTTGAATTATTTACAACAACTCTTGTTAGAATCCCAAAACCGATACCAAAGGTTAGGGCCACAAACTGCTGTTACGGGAAAACGATACCACACTGCCTACTTTCAGGTTTGTCCCCATTTATTTATTTATTTTTTGCTTCCTCTTAGAGTGCATTGTTTCCAGTAAATTGAAGAATGTCTTCATAAGACTTAGAGCACTTGTCTTCAATATGGTATTTGGTTTTTACCAGATTCATTGAGATGTGAGCATTTTCACATTAGGGCGGCTTCACACTGCGGTCAGGTCTGTTCTGGGGGTGTCAGGGATGAACCTGACAGACCCAGACCGGATCTGAACATAGAACCGGAGGGCAATCCGGCCCCATAGACTCCCATGTTAGGAAGCGCCGGATTACCCCGGATACTGCCGGACAGATGGAAACCGGATGGCGGATAGCTGGCATCCAGCTCCATCCGGCCCCATAAGATACTATGGGGCCAAAATACGGTCCGTGCTGTTCGGTTTACACCGGACAGCCCCGGACCGGACCTGACCACAGTGTGAAGGCACCCTTAGATCAAAACAGCCTATCATTTCTTTAGTTCTGAACTTCTTTGTTTCTGCTATATATTTCTTATGATGTAGAACACAAAATTATATTGAGGTACCATATTAGCCAGTAAAATCGATGTAAATATTTTTATGCCTAAAAATGACTAAAGTATTTTAGAAGTTATTCCTCTATTGTCTAAGCAGAAAAAATATTTGTGCACGTTTCCAGAGCAAAAAGAATCCTCCGTCAGTCAGGTTTATAAATGAATTACTGAGACAAAAGCACAACAATTTAAGAGATGTTACAACAGGACATTTGTGCATGGGAAAGATGGGGTGATGTCACCCAAAGATAAGCCAAGAAAATCAAATTAAGACTTTTGTTCCAAAAAGTGATGGAAGTGATGGTTTAGTGATCTGGACTAGGCCTGGTGGAGGTGTGTAGTTTGTCGATGAGGGGACTGAGTCATATATGAATCCAGGACTTAAATTGAGTCCTATTGTCAAAGACTTGAACATCCTCATCAGCCTGAATTCCTAGATTTTTCTCTCTCTGTTCTCATTGAAATGACTTTTAGGCTCCATTCATACTGGGCGTTTTTGGTCTGTTTTTGGTCTGTTTTTGCTCATCAGTTTTTGTAGCCAAAACCAAGAGTGGAAACGTATGATAGAAACAAGGGCTCATCTTCTGTATTTGTCACCCTCTCCTGGCTTTGGCTACAAAAACTGATGAGCAAAAACAGACCAAAAATGCATAGTGTGAATGGAGCCTTAAGTATTAAGGGTAAGTGCACATCAGTCGTTTCTGCATCTTTGCAGAACGACCGGGAACCGGTGGAGATTAGCAGAAACTGAGTTTTCTGCACTCGCTAGTGTCCCTGGTTTTGTTAGCGTTTTGCTAACGATTTGCGATCGGGTTACTAGCGGTCGTACAGCGTGTTCTTGGCGATTTCCCCGACGTGTTCCTTAGCGATTTCCAGACTGGTCTTTGCTGCACTTGTTCAGCTGAACCCGCTGGAAAAACGCTGAAAAGAAGTCGCCTGCTCTATCTTTGAGAACCGGTCGGAAACCGGTGAATAAACTGAAATCGTCAAGACGAAAATCGTTGTAATGTACACAGCGTTTTCTAAACTCCATTGAGTAGCATGTTAATCCTACCGGTGGGTAGGATTAACATAAATTAACATAAAACTCAGCGGGAACCGCCGACGGAAACCGGTCAAAACCAGCCCACAAAACTACTGATGTGCACATACCCTAAGACTTTAAAAACTGCGATATTGTGTTCTGGACCAGAGAAATGTTTTCCCACAGGTTTATACAATTCATTCCTTATAGTGCTTGCGTAGATTCATTCTCCTGTATAGTTTTTGCTTTGTTTCTCTAATATTGATTCCTCCAGGGCACATTGTACATTGTATCATGTATATCACATTGGAGGATGTACATAATAATAATAATTTTTTTTAATAATATTTATTCATTTATATAGCGCTATTAATTCCATCCATGACCTTATAGTCCTGATTTGTGTTACGTATGTGGACTGTATGTGTTGGTAATATATGGGTACAGGTCCTGCATTTCTTACTGTTACAGGGGAATGTGCCGACTCTGATGGTGATGTGAGGACATTTCTTGTAAGCTCCTTCGAGGAGGGTCACCTTTATTTTTTTTTTGCCTTACTTATTGTATTTCCTACATTGATTCAATGTTAATTGCATGTAACTATTGTTCTGTATTACTTACCATTCTGTATTGAATATTTTTCTTAAAGGAACCATTGTACTGTAAAGCGCTGCGGAATATGCTGGCGCTATATAAATAAAGTTTTATTATTATTTTATTATTTCTGACAAGGAGATTCTTTAAGTTGTTGCTGTTAGTAAGAGAGAAGTGGTAGTTCTGGGAATTTGTTTGAGGTTGAGGTCTCAGTTGCAGTTTTCCTTAGGATGTTCATGCGAGGGTTGTGTGTGACCACTAGAGGCACCCTGTTGTTATTCTCCCTCTGTTTGTAATCCAGGAGGCTGCTTCTTGGGGTCCTTCAAGCTGTGTGGATCTGTTCATCTATTACCAGTGGATGGTATCCTTGTCGGGGTGTATTCCTCAGTGATAGCATGTGTAGTTTTCTATCCTCATTGTTTGAACAGATCTGAATGTACCTCAGAGCTGGACTGTAGATGATGGATTTTTCTGTGTGACTTGGATGCAAGCAGTTCCATCTCACATATGCTGGATGTCCTGTGGGTTTATGATAAATTGATGCTTGTTTGGTATTGTCTTTGATGCATACACGTACATGTCCAAAAATGTATTTGGAACTTTGAGAACTTGAGGGTGAGGTTGATGGTTGGGTTGTACTTGTTGAAGTTATTGTGGAATGTAAGCAGATCATCCTTTGAGCCTATCTAGATTATTATCAGATCATCAATTTTATGGAAGTGCAATAGCAAAAGATACCAAAAGCTCCTCCTCTAGTTTGGTGGCCAATATTATATCCGCTGGAAGTGGACTCAGGGCTGACAATTTGCAGAGAATGTCTGTGGTGTCCTGGATATAACTTGGTATTTGCCTCATCAAGGGTTTCAGAATGTTCTTCACCCAACCTAAGATATTCTCACTTAACGTCCCAATACCAGAGATGATGAGTTTCCCTGAATTACCCTATTTATGTATTTTGGGTAACATGTAGAAGATGTATGTTTAGGGATAGTCTGGTATTAGGTCCAATATAGAGAATGACAGCGTGTCAAACCCATTGATGATATCTGTTGGTTTCTCTATGGATTTTTTGGTGGGATCTTTCAGAAGCGGAGTGTAGTGTTTTTTTATACATGCGTCTGTGTGCTTTTTGGGTGTAATCTGACATATTCATAATTACTACAGCTCCTTCTTTATCTGCTGGTTATTGATGATATTGATGTTAGAATTTAAGAATTGTATGGCTTTTCATTCCACCATACTGCTATTGTGAGGTACCGGTACTTTATTTCTGCCCAAAATGTCAGATTTCACTTTTTACGGAAACAGTCTATGTACTGTACCAGAGTTTGCCTCGGAGAGGTGAGTAATTTATTTTTTTTAATTTCAAACACATTGCTTTATTTCATTTCACTTTAGCAGTGTATGTAGATAGTGTATGTAGATACACTGCTAAAGTGAAATTACACTAAGCAGAGCAGTTTTGTGTGTACTGAGCATGCTCAGTACACTAACTCCAGATCCGGGAAATTATCCTGTTTTTTCCCAGATCCGAGCTCCATAGGCCCTCATGTTATTTGAATCAAACAGCGTCAGATCCGATGCTGTCAGATTGTGTCCGCTGTCTCCGATTTTGGGGATGTGAAAATAACGGATACAATCGGATCCCTGCACATACTGATGGCTACTAAGCACCAATCCGTGCCCATAGGGATACATCGAGGCCAAATCGGATTCGTGGCTATCTGTTTTGCAACTGATAGCCACGTATCCCAAAAAATTGTGATGTGAAGGGGGCCTAAACCCACTACGTCTCCGTTTGTAACAAAAGCCTTAAAGAGGACCTGTAACCCCCCAAATATTAGAATCTAAGGGCAGCACTGAATGCAGCATGTCTGCTGCATTCAGGCAAGGGGTCTCCCATGTCTGATGGCGGCTGGTACCCCGAGATAATATTTAGTAAAACTTACAATCTGGAGCCAAATGGGCGGTCCCTGGTGCGGCAGCCTGTGTCTCTGTGCTGCCTTCCTGCTGCCAATCACGTCCTCCTCGATCTGTCTCTGCTCCCTGTGCTGGTGACGCAGGCAGAGCGAGGTAATGCTTATACCAGGCCGGCTGTCCCGCCTCTTGCTGTGACATCAGAGCATTTCCCCGCCCAGCTCCATAGCATGACATGCAGCTGGACAGGGAAATGATTTGATGTCACAGCAGGAGGCGGGACGGGCAGCCAGAGGCTGAGATAACATTACCTACTGCGTCACCAGCACAGACAGAGCGAGGAGGACGTGATTGGCAGCAGGGAGGCGGCACAGAGACACAGGCTGCCACACTAGGGACCGCCCATTTGGCTCCAGATTGTAAGTTTTACTAAACTATTATCTTGGGGTACCGGGTGCCATCAGACATAGGGGACCTCTTGCCTGAATGCAGCAGACATGCTGCATTCAGTGCTGCCCTTAGATTCTAATATTTTGAGAGGGAAGAAAAAAAGATTATGCAGAACAAACTTGCACACCCAAGATCAAAACATGGAGTTTATTGTAGAAAAGCTGAGGAAGCTGCCTAGTTGCAGCGTAACGCGTGGGGTCCCCGGTCACCCAGGTTGCAGCATCCATCTTTGGTATGATCCTTCACTTATGATGCATGTTCATATTGACTTTCATCCATACCATGTCTAATTGGTTCCTCCATGCACATGGAGGACCTTGTTGTATAGTTGTTTCACAGACTTCACATGGTGTGCTATTTTTGTTTAATCTTCACATTTCATCTGTCATTTCATTGGTATTGATCTGCTTGCAACCGGCATACTGGGACCTACTTTGTTTTAAGTGGTTTTAATTTTGTGTCTCATGTGTTGTTTGCCTTAGTTATTTTCTACAATAAACTCCATGTTTTGATCTTGGGTGTGCAAGTTTGTTCTGCATAATCTTTTTTTCTTCCCTCTCATGATATATGATTATATATGCAGTCTTGCACCCCTTATTTATTTGAGAGCTGTGCAGCACCAACCCCCCTTTTTTTCACTATTAGATTCTAATATTTGGGGGGTGATAAGTCCTCTTTAATTTGATTTCCTTGGCTTATATTTAGGAGGCATCACCCTATCTTTCTCATGCACAAATGTCCTCTTGTAACATCTCTTAAATATTGTGCTTTTGTCTCAGTAATTCATTTGTTAACCTGCCTGACGAAATAGCAGTTTTGCTCTGAAGGCTTGCAAATATATTTTTCTGGTTTGCCAAGAAAGGAATCACTCCTAGACTACTTTTGTAGTTATATTGCTATGTATTTCCAAACCCAATTCAAGAGCATGGGACAGTCACAGACGTTGCTGTACAAATCTGATACATGGGAACATCACCTATTTGTCACAATTTCACCACTTACAGTGTCCTATGGACACAGTGAGTGACATGTCTGCTGTCCTATAAAATCAGGGGCTTGCTACCTATATTGTGACTAACAGCCCAGCAGCTCAATCTGACCAGGTGTGCTGAGTTTCCTCCGGATGTCACCTGTTTAGGATAATTATCCGAATATTTAGCTGGCTGACCTTTTTCAGTCTTAAACACTCTACAAAGTTGGCCACCTCTTGTCTGCTATTCTGATCTTTTGCTGACCTAACCTGGGAATTGCATTTTAATGGCGGGTTTACACGTTGCGATATCGGCGTCCAATTTCAATGAAAAGTCACGTGGTTCGATCGTTGGACCCGAGATCGTTCCTGCGTTGTATGGTGTGAACGTCCAATACGATGCAGGAACGATGTCAATGCGATATCGGGGATTGAATGAGCGTGCTATTCAATGCCCCGATATTGAAGGGAGATTGGAGTCGGATCGTGCTGTGTAAACGCACAACTACGATGCGATTTGAAACGTCACCCATTCACTCCCATGTTAAAGGATCGTTCCTGGGTTGGGGGGCGTAGACATCGCACGGACGTTGTATTCCGATATCGCAACGTGTAAACATCCAATGCGATGCGGGAGAAACGTGCACTAATTGCGCGCTGCCGCGCCATTGAGTTGCAATATCGCAACGATATTGAAGCGTGTAAACCCACCTTAACTCCTCTCTTGGATTGCCCCTTTTGCCTTTGATGCACTCTGACCTGCAATCTGACCCTGGACTCGGCCTCTAACCGTCTGTTTTATCTTATCCCTATGCCTGTTATGTACTCTCCTTGACCTTGTGTTTCTTGACTTCCCATCTCACGGCGTGTCTATGAGAAGTGACTCAGCGTCACACTAATACAGAAGATCTTCCTGTTGTGATGTCTTCATCAAAATAAAGATATGCGTCTAGAATTTCTGAGCTTTATATAGAAATAGCAGACATATTCATTAGCAATGATCAAAGTATATCCTTGAGCCAGATTTTTTTTTTATTTCAGAACTTGAGGGGAATCCCTCTGAGAAAAAGGAAACTGAAAATGTCCAGCATAATGTGAACTGCTGCTAACCAAACCTGACAACACTAGCTTGGGATCTGTGGCCTTCACAAAGGTTGGAGTGAATATTGATTGAAATGTGTTTGCTACTCTTCAACTTGCTGTGGATGCTGCATCGTAGAGATGAATGATTGGAGGTGTCCTCAGCGCTGGAATAATACAGCCGTTCACTACATCAAGTCTACAATCCGCCCTGCAGCTGTATTATATAATAAGTGCCACTTCATCGTATAGCATTACTTTTTAAAACCTTGGGTGATGTACTCATCATGAAGGAAAATATAGTGATTTTTATGATAGACATTGAAACATTAATTTATAATCTTTCCTTATATATATTGGAGGATGCTGAAGGCATTAACTTTAATGATGTGGTATAATAGCAGCACTTTCCTTGTTTTTATTCATATACATATGAATCATGACATTTTGAGCCTCCAAGCCTGGATTTTCTTATGTGTTTTCTTATGTTTTACTTCACTGCCATCAGTTTGTTCTATTTACATAAACTAATAGCAGAATATAAATGCATCATTGTAATGTGAGATTAACATGACGGTAAGAAAAAATTGTTAGCGTTTCATCCAGAAAACTAGAACTATTTTTTATCGTTGTGTGAAATCGGTTTTCTACTACTTGAACTCCTCTTCATTCCCCTTGTTTGCCCCCTCTAAAATAAGAAAGCTAATACTCACCTCCCATGCCGGCACCATCCCAGTGGTGTAAGCACTCGCCCTCCCAGGGCTCACGTGAGGTTGTTACGTCATGCAACCCTTGCACCCAATTAATGCTGGAATAACGGTTCCCGCCTCCGGTTGTATTAAACATCAAGAGGTAGAGAGAGCAGCCGCAGCTCTGACTTCCTCTTGATTTCTTATTAGTCCAAAGGCGGGGACAGTGAAACCGGCACTAATTGAGCGCAAGGACCGTGTGACGTCACAACCTCACATGAGCCCCGGGAGCAGTGACGTAACTTGAAGCTAAAGGGCCCCGATGCGAAAGCTCCAACGGGGCCCACAATTATTACAAATCTTTAACAGCAGTAGTCTTTTTCTATAGGCCAAAGGGACTTTTGGGGCCCCCTAGGCTCCAGGGCCCGGGTGCGATCGCAACCCCTGCACCTGTTGCAGTTACGTCCCTGCCCGGGAGAGCGAGTGCCTACACCACTGGAATGGTGCCGGCATGGGAGGTGAGTATTAGCTTTTTTATTTTAGAGGGGGCAAACAAGGGGAATGAGAAGGGATTGTCCAAGTATTGTACAACTCATTTATTAATGTTCAAGACCATTTACAGTTTCATATGATAAAGAATTACAATGTAAAAATCAAATGGACACTATATGGTGGCTCTGTGTGGCATCCCATACCAAACCAGAAACAATATGCTGCAAGTTTTTTTTTTTCTTTTTTTTTTTTAATACACAGATTTGGTCAGTGTAAAAAAACTATTAATCTGCAAGGTCCCATGGATAAATTGGTCCAAGTGCTCTTCGTGTTTTCATGGACGTCACTCAAACCAAAACTAGGTTTATGTGAATCTACCCTAAATGTTGAGCTTTCCTGGTACCCCAGGCTTACATGCAAGATTGTTTGCCACCTGAACTCCATTCAATGACTCCAGAACCTGATAAAGAAGGTAATAATATCGTGAAAGGTATGATGGAGTAAGCTTTTGATAATAGTTTTGCTTCTTTACATTACAAATTGTCCACTCAGAGATTTTTATTCTAGAATTGTTAATTCTTTTGAAAATATTTCTATACATTTTATTACACAAAGAATAAAGGTGATATTTAAAAACTAAACTGCACATGTATCTTATACTAGAGGGTGGGCCATTTATATGGATGCACCTAAATAAAATGGTAATAGTTGGTGATATCAACTTCCTGTTGGTATATGGGAGGGGGAAAACTCTTCCAGATGGGTGGTGACCATGGCGGCCATTTTCAAGTTGGCCATTTTGGATCCAACTTTATTTTTTTCAACGGGAAGAGGGTCATGTGACCCCTCACACGTATTGAGTATTTCATAAGAAAAACAACGGTGTGCTTGGCTTTAATGTAACTTTATTCTTTCATGAGTTATTTACAAGTTTATGACCACTTATAAAATGTGTTCAAAGTGCTGCCCATTGTGTTGGATTGTCAATGCAACCCTCTTCTCACACTCTTGACACACTGATAGCATTTATTTTGCGGTGTTGCTATCACAGGCTTCCAGTATTCGTGGTTTCAGATGCTGCACATCTCGTATCTTCACAGTATAGACAATTGCCTTCAGATGAGGGATGAGGCAAATGTTTTTGTGAATGGTGACGTTAACAAACAAAACCACCGCTATTGGTCTGACACTAACCCACAGTACATAGATCCCTCCAAGACTGTTGGAACACATAAATTGATGGTATAGTGTGGTATATGGAATATTAATGGAAACATCAATGCCACTGGATATCTGAATCATGTAGCAATTTCAGATATCCAGTGGCATTGAGAGTACCATTGAAGAAGAAGCATCGTATCAGACAGACTGGATCGGCTGGCAGCTATCCTGACCTGAACGTCTCAGCTTCAGTAATTTCTATGCAGCTGACATGCTAAGCTCAGGAGAGCTGTCGGCCAGTCCAGGCAGTGTGATGCAATGCTTGCGTGAGTCATATGGTAGTGTGACTCCAGGCTTAAAGGGATTATATACTAACCTAAAGGTCTCCAGTTTCTCCCTCGCTTGTACTATCCAGGTTACGAAACAATAAGAGTGCCTTCAGATTTGCGTTTGGAACGCAGCGTACCGAACGCAGCAAAACGCTTGCGCACATGCATTCCTATGTTTAACATGGGAACGCATGTGGCTGCATATGGCTGCGTATGGCTGCATTTGCGTTCAGATGCGCACAATTTGTGCATCCTCCGAGCGCACTCTGAACGCATCATGTTGCATTTTTTGTGCATTCGCGGGCGCTTGTTTTATCTGCAAGCGCCCGCAAGCACACAAACCATGCATTGAAGTCAATGGATCCGCAGTGTCCTCCACATGACAGCGCAGGAGAACACTGCGGATCTCATTGAAATCTCTTCCGGTGGTCGTCGGTCATCAGCGGCGGCCACCGGGAGATCAGCTACATGTGATGCTGCTCTCCCTCCGGTGTCAGTAGGGTCGATTTAAAGATACAGCTGATCTGACAGCTGTTTAAATCTCCAGCGCCGACACCGAATAGGTGAGGTCGGCGCGGGAGATTTGAGACAGCGATCAGCTGTTTCATATCTCCTGCACCAATATCACCCTATTCGGTGTCGGCTGTAACTAATGTGAACGCATGTCATAAGCATGCAGACACATACGCAAGTGTGAAGGCAGCCTAAATGCTGTGAGTCATGGAGACTTTAGCCATGGCACACTTCATGTGGCTAGATAGGTTCATACTTTGCCACTGCTGTGGTTAGGTGTCGTGACCAAGCAGGTATTGTTTAGGCACAACTGTATGGTAAGTAGAGTATTGTAAATTTTATAGCAAATCTGAATATCTGAATGTAATGTGCAGATTTTGACATTTCTTTTGCTGTCATTTTGCATACATTTCACCTTTTGCATTTCAATTAGTAGCATACCCCAATTCCATACTGATTTTTTTTTTTTTTTTTTGCTTTGTAAATGAAGTTTTTAAGTATTTTGTTTAAAGCTAAATTAAACATGTGTTATACATGTGGCTAGGTACTCGTGAGTGTAAGGGCCCTTGACGGTGGGTCACGAGCTTACGATATTCTGGCGCCATAATACCAAACTGACACCTTACATCATTATCTTTAGTGTCAACTTGCATCTTTTTATCCATTGCAGTTGAGGTTGTTTTCCTCTAGGGGGCGTCTGTCACAGTGATGCATATTTCAGTGCTGAGCAGCCCGCCCGGTCTAATAGGAGGCGTCACCAATTGGCTGCTCAGACACTATGTAACACCTGAGTGTGGCAGGAGCCTAATGGTGTCCATGTGTCTGTATTCACCACCAGCCTCTCCCTGCATACATGGCTGGTCGCCTGGTTGCTACAAACCGCCCCCATGTTATAGGTTGCAGGGGTCTGTGTACCGGTGTCTAGACGCATGTGCTACCTCCTGGGGGAATTTGCAGCCACCTGCTAGATGCAAGGGGTAGAAAAAAGCGACCAAATTTTGGTGAGTTTGTCACAAAACAGCCCTCTAGCAGCCCTTAAGGTACCTTTACACGTCGCAACATTGCATGCAATTTCACATGCAACTTACTGATTGCCGTGAAATCATGGACATATTGTTCCATTTTGTTGCCGTGTACAAATGTAACAATGTGTCCATGATTTTACTGCAACCAGTACCGTATATACTCGCGTATAAGCCGAGTTTTTCAGCCCAAAAATTGGGCTGAAAAGTCCCCCCTCGGCTTATACGCGAGTATATACCCAGTGGTAGTATACAGCCGCCCGCCCGCCACCCCCATCAGTATACAGGCCCCCCCATCAGGAGCCAGGCCCCCCCCTCCTTGCTCCGCAAAACCTGCAAAGGAAAATCATTATACTTATCACTGTCCTGTCGCCGCCGGACTGCCGCTGCCATCGCGATCCCCGTCTTCTTCCGGCTTCCTGTGGTCGCAGGCAATGACGTCATTGCCTGCGCCGACCACAGGAAACCGGAAGACGTTGGAAGAAGACGGGGATCGCGATGGCAGCGGCGGTCAGGCGGCGACAGGACAGTGATAAGTATAATGATTTTCCTTTGCAGGTTTTGCGGAGCAAGGAGGGGGGGCCCTGGATCCTGATGGGGGGGCTTGTATACTGATGGGGGTGGCGGGCGGGCGGCTGTATACTACCACTGGGGCTGTATATACCTCTGGGGCTGCTGTATACTACCACTGGGGCTGTATACTACCTCTGGGGCTGCTGTATACTACCACTGGGGCTGCTGTATACTACCACTGGGGCCGCTGTATATACCTCTGGGGCTGCTGTATATACCTCTGGGGCTGCTGTATACTACCACTGGGGCTGTATACTACCACTGGGGCTGCTGTATACTACCACTGGGGCTGCTGTATACTACCACTGGGGCTGCTGCTGTATATACCACTGGGGAGGCTGCTGTAACACTGCTGGGGCCTGTATATACCACTGGGGGGGCCTGTATACCACACTGCTGGGGGCTGTATACCTGTGCTGGGGTCCACCCTCGGCTTATACACGAGTCAATAGGTTTTCCCAGATTTTGGGGGCAAAAGTAGGGGGGTCGGCTTATACACGGGTCGGCTTATACACGAGTATATACGGTAAGTTGCAAGTGAAATTGCATGCAATGTTGCGACGTGTAAAGGTACCCTTATTGTCAGGGCTATCATGGAATTGACCGGAGATAAGTAAATGAGGCTGCGGCTGTTCTGCTATTATGCCGATAATTGAGGCACTCACAGTCAGGGTATTACATATATCACCCGTCCCAGCGCTTGGAACATATATATATAAACAGTACAGTCACTGCCAAGCTCCCCAATAAATCAAGAACATAAAATGCTGTCACCACCAGTCGTTTATACAGGTGTACTGGACACCCTGTACTGATATCATGAGATTTGTGGTGCAGGCAATAGAGCAGAAGGATGGAAAATATGAAGTTTTAAATATTTAATCCAAAAGAATAGGCAGTGTTTACGACAATATACAAGATTTTACAAAGGCCAAACAATACAATACAATTTAGTCAATTACATAAAATAAAAAGGATAAGAACAGAAACTTACTCAACTTGTGCCACATGGTAGCATCCGCAAGTTTAAGGAGGTAAATACTCCATGAAAAATGTATCAAGTCCTACATGAGATGCAACGTCCTGGCATTAACACTGATTATAATGTGACATTTGCATTTATCAACCTAAATTACACTCACCTACCTTCTGGTGGGGCTGTCTTTGGGAGGAGTTTCAGAACTACAGAGAATTATGAAATACCAGCAACTTCAATAACTCCGCTCCAGAGGTTCGCAAGCGAAAGATATTGCTGTCATATTTTCTATTATGAATTTACAAGTCCATTGATATGAAACATGATTTGCCTATGATCTTCCAGCATGTAGTTATGGATTTAAGGCTGATAGGAGCATCACACAATTAAAGTAAAATATGTATCAAGTACGTCCTCATATCCTGAGGCCAAAAATAGACTTGCGATATTTGTGTAAGTTATGTACAGCTTAAAGGGAACCTGTCACCTAATCTATGGCCTCTAACCTATCACTACCTGCCCCTACAGACCCTAACTAGCTCCCTAACCATCCCTGCCTGACCTAATAGGGCTTTATATAAGGTGAATTAAACACTTTATAAACTTACAATTTCTCCGTCTGTGGGGCGTTCCTGTCGGCTCTTGTCTGCAGGGCGGGGTCCCCAGAGCCGTGCTCCCCCCGCCTCGCTCCCTTCCTAACGCCCTAATGGGCGGCATTATCGATTTGAAGAGCGGGGGAGCCCATTGGAATCATCCCGCCCCGCTCTTCATGACGCGAGGCCCGAGACCGCGTCATTTCCTGTCCGCGCATGCGTAGTGCGCCGGGTGAAGCCGAAGCTGAGTCCCGGCGTCGCTAGGCAACGATCGGGAGCGTCTTCGGAAGGTGAGTATAGGCGGCCCCCTCCCTCCCAAACCAGCACATATATATGTGTGTGTAATCCACATGTACATATGGATTACACACACACATATACAGTTAGGGCCAGAAATATTTGGACACTGACACAAGTTTTGTTATTTTAGCTGTTTACAAAAACATGTCCAGAAATACAATTATATATATAATATGGGCTGAAAGTGCACACTCCCAGCTGCTATATGAGAGTTTCCACATGCAAATCGGAGAAAGGGTTTAGGAATCATAGCTCTGTAATGCATAGCCTCCTCTTTTTCAAGGGACCAAAAGAAATTGGACAATGGACTCTAAGGGCTGCAATTAACTCTGAAGGCGTCCCCCTCGTTAACCTGTAATCAATGAAGTAGTTAAAAGGTCAGGGGTGGATTCCAGGTGTGTGGTTTTGCATTTGGAAGCTGTTGCTGTGACCAGACAACATGCGGTCCAAGGAACTCTCAATTGAGGTGAAGCAGAACATCCTGAGGCTGAAAAAAAAGAAAAAATCCATCAGAGAGATAGCAGACATGCTTGGAGTAGCAAAATCAACAGTTGGGTACATTCTGAGAAAAAAGGAATTGACTGGTGAGCTTGGGAACTGTAAAAGGCCTGGGCGTCCACGGATGACAACAGTGGTGGATGATCGCCGCATACTTTATTTGGTGAAGAAGAACCCGTTCACAACATCAACTGAAGTCCAGAACACTCTCAGTGAAGTAGGTGTATCTGTCTCTAAGTCAACAGTAAAGAGAAGACTCCATGACAGTAAATATAAAGGGTTCACATCTAGATGCAAACCATTCATCAATTCCAAAAATAGACAGGCCAGAGTTAAATTTGCTGAAAAACACCTCAAGAAGCCAGCTCAGTTCTGGAAAAGTATTCTATGGACAGATGAGACAAAGATCAACCTGTACCAGAATGATGGGAAGAAAAAAGTTTGGAGAAGAAAGGGAACGGCACATGATCCAAGGCACACCACATCCTCTGTAAAACATGGTGGAGGCAACGTGATGGCATGGGCATGCATGGCTTTCAATGGCACTGGGTCACTTGTGTTTATTGATGACATAACAGCAGACAAGAGTAGCCGGATGAATTCTGAAGTGTACCGGGATATACTTTCAGCCCAGATTCAGCCAAATGCTGCAAAGTTGATTGGACGGCGCTTCATAGTACAGATGGACAATGACCCCAAGCATACAGCCAAAGCTACCCAGGAGTTCATGAGTGCAAAAAAGTGGAACATTCTGCAATGGCCAAGTCAATCACCAGATCTAAACCCAATTGAGCATGCATTTCACTTGCTGAAATCCAGACTTAAGACGGAAAGACCCACAAACAAGCAAGACCTGAAGGCTGCAGCTGTAAAGGCCTGGCAAAGCATTAAGAAGGAGGAAACCCAGCGTTTGGTGATGTCCATGGGTTCCAGACTTAAGGCAGTGATTGCCTCCAAAGGATTCGCAACAAAATATTGAAAATAAAAATATTTTGTTTGGGTTATGTTTATTTGTCCAATTACTTTTGACCTCCTAAAATGTGGAGTGTTTGTAAAGAAATGTGTACAATTCCTACATTTTCTATCAGATATTTTTGTTCAACCCTTCAAATTAAACGTTACAATCTGCACTTGAATTCTGTTGTAGAGGTTTCATTTCAAATCCAATGTGGTGGCATGCAGAGCCCAACTCGCGAAAATTGTGTCACTGTCCAAATATTTCTGGCCCTAACTGTATACATTCACTTTGATTAGGCACATTTCATATGTGCATCTATATATATATATATATATATAGATGCACATATATATAGTTAGATTGTGTGTGTGTGTGTATACATACGTGTGTGTGTGTGTGTATACATACGTGTGTGTGTGTGTGTGCATGTGTATACTTACGTGTGTGTGTGTGTGTGCATGTGTGTGTATACTTACGTGTGTGTGTGTGCATGTGTGTGTATACTTACGTGTGTGTGTGTGTGCATGTGTGTGTATACTTATGTGTGTGTGTGTGTGCGTGCATGTGTGTGTATACATACACGTGTGTGTGTGTGTGTGTGTGTGTGTGCGTGCATGTGTGTGTATACTTACTTGTGTGTGTGTGTGCGTGCATGTGTGTGTATACATACTTGTGTGTGTGTGTGTGCGTGCATGTGTGTGTATACATACTTGTGTGTGTGTGTGCTTGTGTGTGTATACATACTTGTGTGTGTGCGTGCATGTGTGTGTATACATACTTGTGTGTGTGTGTGTGCGTGCATGTGTGTGTATACATACTTGTGTGTGTGTGTGTGTGCATGTGTGTGTATACATACTTGTGTGTGTGTGTGCATGTGTGTGTATACATACTTGTGTGTGTGTGTGTGTGCGTGCATGTGTGTGTATACATACGTGTGTGTGTGTGTGCATGTGTGTGTATACATACTTGTGTGTGTGTGTGCGTGCATGTGTGTGTATACTTACGTGTGTGTGTGTGTGTGCATGTGTGTGTATACTTACGTGTGTGTGTGTGCATGTGTGTGTATACTTACGTGTGTGTGTGTGAATGTGTGTGTATACTTACGTGTGTGTGTGTGCATGTGTGTGTATACTTACGTGTGTGTGTGTGTGCATGTGTGTGTATACATACTTGTGTGTGTGTGTGTGCGTGCATGTGTGTGTATACATACTTGTGTGTGTGTGTGTGCATGTGTGTGTATACATACTTGTGTGTGTGCGTGCATGTGTGTGTATACATACTTGTGTGTGTGTGTGTGCGTGCATGTGTGTGTATACATACGTGTGTGTGTATACATGTGTGTGTGTGTGCGTGCATGTGTGTGTATACATACTTGTGTGTGTGTGCATGTGTGTGTATACATACTTGTGTGTGTGTGTGCGTGCATGTGTGTGTATACATACTTGTGTGTGTGTGTGTGTGTGCGTGCATGTGTGTGTATAAATACGTGTGTGTGTGTGTGTGCATGTGTGTGTATACATACTTGTGTGTGTGTGTGTGCATGTGTATATATATTTTGTAGAGAGAGAGACTGAGGGTGAGAGGGTCTGTGAGTTTTGTGTAACGCTGGGACCTGGGTGACGCAGTAAACTTCAACTGAGGTCAGAGTTAATCCTCGTCACTCTATCTGACCTCAGGTGATCTACACTGATGTCACCCTGTTCACATCGGTAACAGAAAACTCACTCTATGTGGGTCACGCTGTGAAGTGGGAAGTTTCACATGAGGTCAGAGAAACACATTGCTTTATCCGACCTCAGGTGACACAGACCATGAACTCTCCCCCGACACTGCACGAGCCTTCAAATATAATTTTTAGGGAATCTTCACTAACGGACGGACCTCTACCAGGATCCTGGATGGGTATGTGGGAGTAATAAAGATGGAGTCAAAATACGTGTTTGTGTTTTTTGTTGTAATAAAAATGTTTTTCTCGGTGTTGTGTCTTCTTTACTACTAAATAGAGATTCATAATGGCCGTGTCTAACATTGGCATGACATTATAAATCTCGGGCTTAGTGCCAGCTGCTAAAAGAAAGGTGGCATTAACCCCTTATTACCCAGTCTGCCACCGCCACAGGGCAGCTGGAAGAGCTGGGTACAGCTCCAGAATATTGCGCTTCTATAAATGCGCAATTTTCTGGGGCGGCTGCGAGCTGCAATTCTCAGCGGGGGTGGCCCAGAACGCTTGGGCCTCCCTACGCTGGGGATTCCAGCCCTCAGCTGCCTAGTTGTACCTGGCTGGCAAAGAAAAATGCGGCGAAGCCCCACGCCGTTTTTTTTCTTGTCAGCCAGGTACACCTAGGTAGTTGGGGGTGGATGGCAGCTCCTAGCTGCCTAGTTGTACCTGGCTGGCAAAGAAAAATGTGGCGAAGCCCCACGCCGTTTTTTTTCTTGCCAGCCAGGTAGACCTAGACAGCTGTGGGCTGCCATCCACCCCCTACTACCTAGGTGTACCTGGCTTGCATGAAAAAACGGCATCTGTCTTCACCACATTTTTCTTTGCCAGCCAGGTACAACTAGTCAGCTGGGGGTGGATGGCAGCTCCCAGCTGCCTAGTTGTACCTGGCTGGCAAAGAAAAATGCGGCGAAGCCCCACGCCGTTTTTTTTCTTGTCAGCCAGGTACACCTAGGTAGTTGGGGGTGGATGGCAGCTCCCAGCTGCCTAGTTGTACCTGGCTGGCAAAGAAAAATGCGGCGAAGCCCCACGCCATTTTTTTTCTTGTCAGCCAGGTACACCTAGGTAGTTGGGGGTGGATGGCAGCTCCTAGCTGCCTAGTTGTACCTGGCTGGCAAAGAAAAATGCGGCGAAGCCCCACGCCGTTTTTTTTCTTGTCAGCCAGGTACACCTAGGTAGTTGGGGGTGGATGGCAGCTCCCAGCTGACTTGTTGAATGTGGCTGGCAAGAAAAAAATGGCATGTGGCTTTGCTGTATTTTCCTTTACTAGCCAGGTACAACTAGGTCGCTGGTAGCTGCCATTCACCCCCAACTACCTAGGTGTACCTGGCTGACAAGAAAAAAAATGGCGTGGGGCTTCGCCGCATTTTTCTTTGCCAGCCAGGTACAACTAGGCAGCTGGGAGCTGCCATCCACCCCCAGCTGACTAGTTGTACCTGGCTGGCAAAGAAAAATGTGGTGAAGACAGATGCCGTTTTTTCATGCAAGCCAGGTACACCTAGGTAGTAGGGGGTGGATGGCAGCCCACAGCTGTCTAGGTCTACCTGGCTGGCAAGAAAAAAAACGGCGTTGGGCTTCGCCACATTTTTCTTTGCCAGCCAGGTACAACTAGGCAGCTAGGAGCTGCCATCCACCCCCAACTACCTAGGTGTACCTGGCTGACAAGAAAAAAAACGGCGTGGGGCTTCACCGCATTTTTCTTTGCCAGCCAGGTACAACTAGGCAGCTGAGGGCTGGAATCCCCAGCGTAGGGAGGCCCAAGCGTTCTGGGCCACCCCCGCTGAGAATTGCAGCTCGCAGCCGCCCCAGAAAATTGCGCATTTATAGAAGCGCAATATTCTGGAGCTGTACCCAGCTCTTCCAGCTGCCCTGTGGCGGTGGCAGACTGGGTAATAAGGGGTTAATGCCACCTTTCTTTTAGCAACTGGCACTAAGCCCGAGATTTATAATGTCATGCCAATGTTAGACACGGCCATTATGAATCTCTATTTAGTAGTAAAGAAGACACAACACCGAGAAAAATTTTTTTATTACAACAAAAAACACAAACACGTATTTTGACTCCATCTTTATTACTCCCACATACCCATCCAGGATCCTGGTAGAGGTCCGTCCGTTAGTGAAGATTCCCTAAAAATTATATTTGAAGGCTCGTGCAGTGAAGGGGGAGAGTTCATGGTCTGTGTCACCTGAGGTCGGATAAAGCAATGTGTTTCTCTGACCTCATGTGAAACTTCCCACTTCACAGCGTGACCCACATAGAGTGAGTTTTCTGTTACCGATGTGAACAGGGTGACATCAGTGTAGATCACCTGAGGTCAGATAGAGTGACGAGGATTAACTCTGACCTCAGTTGAAGTTTACTGCGTCATCCAGGTCCCAGCGTTACACAAAACTCACAGACCCTCTCACCCTCAGTCTCTCTCTCTACAAAATATATATACACATGCACACACACACACACACACACAAGTATGTATACACACACATGCACACACACACACACACGTATTTATACACACACATGCACGCACACACACACACACACACACACACAAGTATGTATACACACACATGCACGCACACACACACACAAGTATGTATACACACACATGCACGCACACACACACACGTGTATGTATACACACACACACACACGTAAGTATACACACACATGCACACACACACGTAAGTATACACACACATGCACACACACACGTAAGTATACACACACATGCACACACACGTAAGTATACACACACATGCACACACACACGTAAGTATACACACACATGCACACACACACACACACACGTAAGTATACACACACATGCACACACACACACACGTATGTATACACACACATGCACACACACACACATGCACACACACACACACACACACACAAGTATGTATACACACACATGCACACACAAGTATGTATACACACACATGCACGCACACACACACACAAGTATGTATACCCACACACACACGTATGTATACACACACATGCACGCACACACACACACACACAAGTATGTATACACACACATGCACGCACACACACAAGTATGTATACACACACATGCACACACACACACACACAAGTATGTATACACACACATGCACGCACACACACACACACAAGTATGTATACACACACATGCACACACACACACACGTAAGTATACACACACATGCACACACACACGTAAGTATACACACACATGCACACACACACGTAAGTATACACACACATGCACACACACACACGTAAATATACACACACATGCACACACACACACGTAAGTATACACACACATGCACACACACACACACACGTAAGTATACACACACATGCACACACACACACACACAAGTATGTATACACACACATGCACACACACACACACACGTATGTATACACACACATGCACGCACACACACACACACACAAGTATGTATACACACACATGCACGCACACACACAAGTATGTATACACACACATGCACACACACACACACAAGTATGTATACACACACATGCACGCACACACACACACACAAGTATGTATACACACACATGCACGCACACACACAAGTATGTATACACACACATGCACGCACACACACACACACGTGTATGTATACACACACATGCACGCACACACACACACACACATAAGTATACACACACATGCACACACACACGTAAGTATACACACACATGCACACACACACACGTAAGTATACACACACATGCACACACACACGTAAGTATACACATGCACACACACACACACGTATGTATACACACACACACACACGTATGTATACACACACACACACAATCTAACTATATATATGTGCATCTATATATATATATATATATAGATGCACATATGAAATGTGCCTAATCAAAGTGAATGTATATATGTGTGTGTGTAATCCATATGTACATGTGGATTACACACACATATATATGTGCTGGTTTGGGAGGGAGGGGGCCGCCTATACTCACCTTCCGAAGACGCTCCCGATCGTTGCCTAGCGACGCCGGGACTCGGCTTCGGCTTCACCCGGCGCACTACGCATGTGCGGACCGGAAATGACGCGGTCTCGGGCCTCGCGTCATGAAGAGCGGGGCGGGATGATTCCAATGGGCTCCCCCGCTCTTTAAATCGATAATGCCGCCCATTAGGGCGTTAGGAAGGGAGCGAGGCGGGGGGAGCGCGGCTCTGGGGACCCCGCCCTGCAGACAAGAGCCGACAGGAACGCCCCACAGACGGAGAAATTGTAAGTTTATAAAGTGTTTAATTCACCTTATATAAAGCCCTATTAGGTCAGGCAGGGATGGTTAGGGAGCTAGTTAGGGTCTGTAGGGGCAGGTAGTGATAGGTTAGAGGCCATAGATTAGGTGACAGGTTCCCTTTAATATTTCAAATTTTTTACTGGATTCGGCATGTATCAGGGGATCCCTTGGAAGCTCCAATCCTCAGCAAGTTCTCCACCTCTGAGTACACACTGTACAGGAGTTGTGTCTTTTGCTTTGCAGGGGTTCATAGCTTACAAAGAGACCTTCTTCCTCTCTTTAATTGAAAATTGTCACTAAAGCCCCCGTCACACATAACGAGATCATTAGTGAGATTGTTGTAATGTCACAGGTTTTGTGACGTAACAGCGATCTCGCTAACGATCTTGTTATGTGTGACGCTTCCCGCTGGGAATGCTGCATCGCTGTGTTTGAAAGGGACAACGACCAATGATCTCAATACTACGCCTGAGAGTGACAATTCCCAACAACCTCCTATCATTCCGGATCATTGCTGAGTTGCTGGTGAGATCTGACTGTTTGACATCTCACCAGCGACCACATAATGACGCACCAACGATCCCTACAGGATCGTTATTGTTGTCGGGACCGCTGTTGCGTCGTTGTGTGTGACGGGAGCTTTACACATGTCCAGGTAAAGTGTGAGATAGGCACCCTGTTTTAAGCTCTGAATAGAATGGCTAATAGGTACAGATAATGGATGTCGAAATATCTATGACTTGCAACTTATGACAACTTTTCATGACACCAAAAGAGAGACTTAAAGATAAAATCTATGATTCAATAAATCTTACTAAAAAGAAAGGGGAGACATCCATGGGTAAACTACACCCACACGTCTCATTCAGAGAAGCATTGCTTTATTTGTTAAAGGGAACCTGTCAGTTCATTTTAGCCCCCTAATCTATAACTACCTATCTCAGCACCTTGCTAGCACATCCCTAATCATCCCTGTCTCACCTAAAACTGCAATATAATGACTGAAGAAAACAAAATAGCATAGACTGACATGGGATGGCTCCGGCACTCTATTCCCACCCCTTGCTGCTCTTATCACGTCCTGCTGGTCATGATAATAGGTTGCCCTCGCACGTTCCCGACTCCGCGATTCAAATCTTCCCCCTTTGTGTGTATGATGCCTTTTCAGCGTCATTTCTGCATCTGCGCAATGTAAAGACTTCCTGGGTGCACTGAGCGGCTTCATTATGCTCAGTGTGCGTGCCCAGAAGACCTGAGCCATCAGGTAGGACTGCTAAGCATGCGTACTGAGCGTAATAAAGATGCTCTGTACACTCTGCAAGACTTCACACTGCGCAGATGCGGAAATGAAGCCAAAATGGTGTCATACAGACAGGGGGGGCAGATTTGAATAGCAAAGCCGGGAACGTGCGAGGGAAATCTATTATCACGTCCAGTGGAGTGTGATGCGTGCTGCCAGGGGTGGAGACATAGCACCGGAGCCAGCCCATGTCAGTCTACGAACGTGGACTGGAAGGCTCATTTGCATGAAGATATGTACTGTAAGTTACTATTTCGTATTTTACAGACATTAGATTGCAGTTTTAGGTGAGACAGGGATGGTTAGGGAGTGCTAGCAAGGTGCAGAGACAGGTAGTGATAGCTTAGGGGGCCAAAATGAGGTGACAGGTTCCCTTTAAAGGTGGGGTCACACGTGGCGATTCTGGCCTGCGATGTCGGAAGCGATGTGCAGGTGCACGCTCGCTTCCGACATCGCAGGCCAGCTGTCACACGGCACGACGTTGCCGGTGACGCGGCGGCGATGTGGGCGGAGCCGTAGCTCGCTGGGCTGGGCTCAGCCCAGCGAGCGATCCTCAGCAACATTGCGATATACGCTGGATCGCACCACCAACAGTGTCAGACGGCGCGATCCAGCCTAATCGCTGGTCGCAGGTTGACAGGTTTATGAACATGTTCATAAACCTGTCAACCTGCGACCAGCGATAATTTGCAGTTGCGTCGCGCTGTCACACAGCGCGATGCACTTGCAATATCGCCCGCGACATCGCTGTGACGTCACTTTTCGGCGATGTTGCGGGCGAAATCGCCACGTGTGACCCCACCTTAAGTCTTATACATAATGCATTTCGAAACTATTTGTACCTTTTTTTAAATGTCAAAACTGTAATTTCCCAAAAATGAATCTATTCCAATGCCTAAGAAAGAAAGTACGGTTGAAGGGCCTACTGTCTTTTCATCCGATAGTGGTACCCGAACCTGTCCGCTATGGACCGAAATGACTGCAGTGCAGCGGCGCATGTCCCGGAGTTGGAGGGGCCAACGAACAGGAAGTCGTCCAGATAATGTGTGACCGACTTTAGCTTAGACACATGCTTGACCATCCATTCGAGGAATGAGCTGAAGAGCTCGAAGAGCGAACATGATATGGAGCAACCCATGGGGAGGCACATGTCATTGAAGAATTGGTCTTGGATAGCACATCCCAATAGATGGTGGCAATCGGGGTGTACTGGTAGCAGGCGGAATGATGATTCTATGTCCGATTTGGCCATGAGTGCTCCCTTCCCGGCTTCCCTGACCAAAGCCACTGCTTTCTCAAAAGAAAAGTAGGAGACCGCCGAGTCTTCAGCGGAAATGCCGTCATTGACTGACTTGCCTGCAGGAAAGGACAGGTGGTGTATCAGGCAGAATTCGCCTTTCTCCTTTTTTGGGACCACTCCAAGCGGTGAAATTCTTAAATTCGGAAATGGTATGTGTGTAAAGGGGCCTGCCATGCAGCCTAGGGAGACTTCCTTCTGCACTTTTATTGTGAGGAGCTCAGGGTGTTCCCTGGCCGATTTGAGGTTGGGGCGAAACAGGGACGTGGGGAAGGTTTGTACGGAATGAAGAATCCGTGGGCGAAACCATCGCTGATGGTTGCAGTCGCGGCCCTATTGGGGTAGCGCTTTAACCAGGGTGCCATCTCTGACACGTTCACCAGAGTCTTTGGGGCCTGAGGACACTGCCTTGGATTGGGAACCGGTGGCTGCCTTGTCACACCTTGCGGATGCATGGCTGCCGC
Source organism: Allobates femoralis (assembly GCA_033576535.1). Taxonomy (NCBI): domain Eukaryota; kingdom Metazoa; phylum Chordata; class Amphibia; order Anura; family Aromobatidae; genus Allobates; species Allobates femoralis. The sequence goes on from JARQOC010000003.1 coordinate 643,432,648, forward strand.
CGCAAGACGAGTATTCGTGCATGTATTTGCACAGGCCTTGGAATTTGCAGTGGCCTTCATTGAAGAGCCAGCAGCATCCGGGTCTGCAAGCATATCCCATGTAAAATCCGTGCGTGGCGGATGGTGGTCTCGGAAAGGACTGAAATGTCCTCTGGGACATCATCAATCTGAGCCATGAATCAGTGTCCTTAATGTCCCAGCCCAGATGGGGCTGTGTAGCAAACTGGCGCCTGAAATCCATGTCGTACTTCCACCATGCTGAACCGCTATGGGTTTTGTACGAATTGTAAATTGTATCGCAGTAAGTGAACAGCTCGGTGCAGCGTTCAGGGTGCTTTTGACCCATGACGCACCCCAGGACGCAGAAGGCCTGTAGCCAATTGTTTATAGTCCTGGCTACCTTGGGCTTTCTTTCCGGGAAGCGGTCTGTACCCCTTTTCTCCCCATCAACCGTGTTTTGCTCGGGTGAGATTAGAGACCATATATCTATATAGTCATTGTCCCAGATTTTTTGGACAGTTTCGGGTTATAAATGTCCGCTGAGGGGGAAACACCACAGTATACCATGTCCCTGTATAGGTCAGGACGCCGTGGTTCCGTGGGACGTAGCATGGCGGGGTTGACTAAAATTGTTTTTGCATTGGAGATGGACCCATCCCCGGACAAGGCTGGCTGGGGCCCCTCCACCAATGCACTGGTAAAGCCATACTCGCCGGACGGTGTTGTTGACCAGACCGACTGTGTCATCACTTGGTTCCGTTGCTCTGCCTCTGGTGTATCCTCTCTTTGGTGGTGTGACGATCTTCCTCTTGGCGGGTTGCTCCGAGAACGGCTTCTGCGTGAGGCCGAAGTTGAAACGCTGGACGATGTGTGACACTTACAGGGGGCTGATCTCTTGCTTCGTTTGGATGAGCGAGTGTCGGTGACGTCTTGCGCCTCTGGATGAGTAGCGTGAAGACTGATGGCTGCCGCGGCTCCTGCTGCGGAGGA
>JARQOC010000003.1:643442406-643595706 GCA_033576535.1 Allobates femoralis
GCTTAGCTACAGGCAGCCAGGACATGCAAAGAGGAGCGCAGCAGGGAGGCCTCAGAACTCACCGGGTGGGGAGATCCCTGACTTGCTTCCAGGCCACCTGGACTCACAACACCACCTGTGGACAGTATCCTAGTTTCTACCTGCAACTACCAGTAAAGGTAACGGAGACTACATATTGTTTGTCTGTCGGTTATTCCCCCCTCAGTCCTGCACCCCAACGGCCTACCTCCACCATAGACTTTACTCGTTGCCCTGGCGAACCGCTCCACCTTAGCTGCAATCTCATCATCCCCAGTAGTCCTGCACCGCAGCGTCGGCCCTCAATAGCCGAAAATCAAGGGTGGTGTCACGACAACCATTCCCAAAACCAAAATCCCCGAACTTTAAGTTGATGCCCAGGGTCACGGAGCCGGGTCTCGACCCCTGTGACTGCCCAGAAGCAGCAAAGCCTGGTTTCGATTACCCCATGGCCCTGGGGAGTATCACATACCACATAACTGCGGTATGTTCCCGGTCTTAAAACAGCAAATTCTCGCAGCGCCCACTGTGTGCACTGGGAGGATTGATAATTCTGCAATCACTCAGAGTGACAGCAGAATTATCATTTTAGACTGGACCAGGGCCGCCGATACGGCATTACGGGCCATACAGGTGTACGGGGCCCAGCGATCCGTGGACGGGGCGTGGCCAGAGAAACAGCTGGGGGGGGCCCGGTGCGCGCTGGCTGTGGGCGGGGCCGTTTGGAGCAAGGAGGCCCGCCCCTTTTGGCCAGCAGTGCTCAGTGTGACTGGGTGGCAGTGTAGTGTGACGCTGCATCCGGCGCCGCCCACACAGGAAATAGACAGCGGCGCCGGCATCAGGCCTGCAGCGTCACACTACATATGACAAGCGGTGCCGCCGCCCGCCTGCCGGTAAAGTAACAATGGAGAGGGGGGGAGGCAGCGCTAAGGGGGCCCCAAGGATGGTGTGGGGGCAGCGGTCAGGGGCCCCCTAGGATGACATGTGGGGGCAGGCAGAGGTGTGGGGGCCACTCTCAGGGGCCTCTGAGCCCCGAGGCTGAGGTGTGGGGGCAGCTCTCAGGGGCCCCACACTTCAGCCTCAGGGGCCCCTGAGAGCTGCCTACCCCCACATGTCATCCTAGGGGGGCCCTGAGAGCTGCCCCCACACTTCAGCCTCAGGGGCCCCTGAGAGCTGCCCCCACACCTCAGCCTCGGGGCTCAGGGGCCCCTGAGTCTGAAGTGTGGGGGCAGCTCTCAGGGGCCCGCTAGGATGACATGTGGGGGTAGGCAGCTCTTAGGGGCTCCTGAGGCTGAAGTGTGGGGGCAGCTCTCAGGGACCTGCTAGGATGACATGTGGGGGTAGGCAGCTCTCAGGGGCCCCCGAGGCTGAAAGTGGGGGCAGCTCTCAGGGCCCGCTAGGATGACATTTGGGGGTTGGCAGCTCTCAGGGGCCCCTGAGGCTGGAGTGTGGGGCCCCTGAGAGCTGCCCCCACACTTCAGCCTCAGGGGCCCCTGAGAGCTGCCCCCACACCTCAGCCTCGGGGCTCAGGGCCCCTGAGGCTGAAGTGTGGGGGCAGCTCTCAGGGGCCCACTAGGATGACATGTGGGGGTAGGCAGCTCTCAGGGGCCCCTGAGCTCCTAGGCTGAGGTGTGGGGGCTGCATTCAAGAGCCCAGAGGCTGAGGTGTGGGGACCACTCTCAGGGGCCCCTGACCCCCGAGGCTAAGGAGTGTGGGGGCAGCGCTCAGGGGCCCCGGAGGGTGAGGTGGAGGGCAGCGCTCAGGGCATGATCGCTTATGCCACACAGCTGCACACAGGTTAGGAGAGGGGAGTGAAGGGGGGCCCCCAGCACACAGGGAGCCGGGCCCTCCAGCACACTGTCGTCTTTCCTCTTCGTCCCCCTCCTGTCGTCTTTCCTCTCCGTCCCCCTCCTGTCCTCTTTCCCCTCAGTCTCCCTCCTGTCCTCTTTCCCTTCAGTCTTCGTCCTGTCCTCTGTCCCCTCAGTCTCCGTCCTGTCCTCTTTCCCCTCAGTCTCCATCCTGTCCTCTTTTCCCTCCATCCCGCTCCTGTCCTCTTTCCCCTCTGTCTCCCTCTGCCCTCTTTCTCCTCCATCCCCCTCCTGTCCTCTTTCCCCTCAGTCTTCCTCGCTCCTTTCTCCTCCGTCTCCCTCTGTTCTTTCTTCTCCGTCTCCCTCCTGTCCTCCAGATTTCTCTGTTCGCCTCTGAACTAGGACTTTGTGTTGTCAGCTCAGGGGCATGGCAGATGTTTGTGTGGGGGTGGTCCAGGTCCCTTCCCTGATGATGACATCACAGTCTGTTGCCCTCCCTTGTAGTGGTTGGAGAATCTGATGAGGTCACAGGATCTGACTCCGCTCCACAGGACGCTGCCGCTCATCCTGAAGATCAGAAAGCCAAGATCACCGAGGTACCAGCGCAGGAGGAACCGCCTGAAGCTGTCAATGCTGAGGCCGAGCCAAGGACAGAGCGCACGATGAAGATGAGAGGTCAGTGAATCAGCCCACAGCTCTCTCAAGTGTGTGTGTGTGTATAATATATATATATAGCGGCCGTCACACACTACGATATCTTGAAAGATATTGCTTGAACGCGCCAGATTAAACATCGCTTGAACGATGTCTCTGCGTGTGACGGCAGGATACGACGAGCGAGAATTGATAAAATCGCAAAATCGAGATCTGAGCTCCGGAGCTCAGATCTTGCGATGAACGATTTCACGATCTGTCTCATCGTGGTGTATAACACCACCATGAACGATCTCCCAGCAGCAGAGCCTATGCTGGGAGATGGTAACTATGGTACACGTCGGGTTACTAAGCGACGCGCGGCGCCTAGTAACCCGATGTGTACCTTAGTAACCAGCGATCTCGCTGGCCCACATCGCTGGTGAGTCTGTCTGTGTGACATCTCACCAGCGATGTGAGCGATATTGTAAGCGATCGCGCGTGCACGTGATCGCTTACAATATCGCTAGCGATATGGAAGCGTGTGACGGCCGCTTATGAGAGAGAGAGTAAAAAAAGGAAAAGCAGCACAAAAAAATAGAAAAGAGTGGACCTTATAGCCCAATGGCGTGGCCATGCATTGGGTAATACAGTCCACTTTTTTCTATTTTTTTGCTCTGTTTTTCCTTTCTTTAGGCTGGGTTCACATTTGCGGACCCCTCCGCAGCGTTCTGCGGAGGGGTCCGCAATGTGACCGCAGCGGCCGCGAGCTCCTATCTTTATAATGGGAGCACCGTGCGCTCCCATTATAAAGATAGGAGCTCGTGGCCGCTGCGGTCACATTGCGGACCCCTCCGCGGAACGCTGCAGAGGGGTCCGCAAATGTGAAGGCAGCCTTACTCTGTTGTAAGGAACCATCTGGATTGCTGGTTGGGAAAGCTTTACACATTAATTGAGGTAATTTTTGGTGCTGTTCCAATTTTTCACTATATATATATATATAATGTATGTTTGGGTGGAGGCGGAGCATGGGTGGAGGCTGGGCGGAGTCTCAGGGGGTGGAGGCTGGGCGGAGTCTCAGGGGGGCCCCAAAATTTTGGCAGTAAGGGGCCCTGAAATTCCTAGTGGCAGCCCTGGACCGGACCACCTCTTTAAAAGCGATATTCCTTTCATCGACGTGTCGGATGCGGATTAGTTTGTAAGTTCCACATAGATAAAGCTGGGTGAAGATCTGGGCCCCTTTGAGGTGGTCAAACAGTTCTGGAATGAGAGGCAGTGGGTATTTGTTCTTGACTGTAATCAAATTAAGTCCTATGTAATCTATACAAGCCCGAAAAAAAACGTCCTATTACTTAATGAAGAAGAATCCAGCTCCAGTCGGAGAAGAAAATTTGCAGGTGAATCCCCTTTCCAGGCTCTCCTTGACTTATTCTGTCATGGCTTGCATCTATGCCTGTGACAGTGGGTAGATACGACCCCTAGACAGTGTGGCACCAGGCACTAGGTCAATAGGGCAATCGTACGGCCTATGTGGGGGTAAGATCTCTGCCCTTTACTTGTTAAAGACATCTGCATATGACCAATAGGCAGATTAAACGAATGCACTAGTGAATGAGCAGGATGTATGGAAATGACTCATGAGAGACTTCTCGTGGCAGGACTGACCTCAACAATTACCACCCCAGTATGACCGTCAAGGACAGATTTGTGAATCCGTAACCATGGCAGACCTATAATGAGTGGATGAAACAGATCTGATAGTATGTAGAAGGCAATTTTCCGAAGTTCCACTTGCTCAGTGATAAAGTGCACAGACTCAGACAAGGCCTTCCCATCAACTGACAAAATCAATAGTGGATTCTGAAGAAAAGTAAATGGGATTTGATATCGGTCCGTCACGTCCTGCTGCATGAAATTTCCAGCCGAACCGAAATCCAAATAGGGCACTTCCATGAACTGAGCCTCCCCAGATGGTACAAGCATGGTTATAGTCAATGGTGAAGAGGAGTTATTTTCGCCCAGGGTGGTCTCTCTAACCAACCCTAGGCTTGAGAGTTTACCAGTTGATCTTCCCGTCGTTGTTCAATCATCTTGACATGGGTGAACTGCATAGCCTCTGTAGAGAAGGCAGTTGTGGACGGCTGAGGCATGAGTATCCTCTGAAAAGAAGGTGCTAGGTACAAGGGTCTCCTATCTCAGGACACTTCTCTGGATCGTTCCTGGAACCTCCACCAAATGGCGAGAGTGGCAAAGTTGTCCGGGGAGTAGGAAAATCATTACCAGCCAGTTCATTCTTCATCCTGCACAATAGACCCTCCTGGAAGGTGGCAGCCAAAGCCTTGTTGTTCCAGCCTAGTTCAGAAGAGAGCGTGCAGAAAAGTACGGCATACTTGCTGACAGTGAGACTTCCCTGGTGCAGTCTGAGGAGCAACGATGCTGCAGAGGTGACTCAACCCAAGTACAGGAACAGGTTAAGAGCACAGTAAACAGACTCAATATACAGGGGACCAGACAACTAGCTAAAGACAGGTAAACTAAGACAAATTGCACAGGCGCCTCCTAAAGGCGAGGATTTCTTAAATACTCTCTGCCTCTCAGCCATAAGCTGAGGCATTTCCTAATTGGGGGGCGCTGGCCCTTTAAGGCAGGAGAGAGTATCGCGGCTACACTCTAAACTTGCTCCTGGGAGACCTGTCATGAATACGCAGGCCCCTGGAGCCATCAAGTGAAGCAAGGACCTGGATGGACAGGATACCGCAGCAGTGAGTGCAACGGTGCTACTGACACGTGTAATGTGGAGGCACTGATGGCATAATAGCCATGTGTGTCAAACTCTCAACAGGCAAGATTTCCATGTCACCACAAGGAGAACAAATCTCCATCTCCTCCTCCCTCTCCTCCTCTTCAGACCATCCACGCTAAACAAACGGGATGACGCAGGTGTGGGTAGTGCCCTCTGTAGTGCAGGCAACCATCTCCTGTTCCTCTTCCTACTCAGTGACTCCATGAATGAAGGCAGTCAGCGTGATCGCAGAGGCTGCAAGGAGAGGATGCTTGTACCTATTTCCTCACAGACTTGATCATGGGCGGATCTCATAGAGACCCGAATGTTATCTAATGATAAGTCCAGATTGATAAGCTGTCAATACCGTCATTGACCCCTTCTATCACCCCGATGCCACTGCACCAGGGCATAGGAAAGAGCTGGGTAAAGCCCTTCTAATGAATGCGCCAATTTCAGGGGCAGCTGCGGGATGCTATTCTTTAGCCTGGGGGGGGCCCAATAACTATGGGCCTCACCACACTGAGAATACCAGCGCTCAGCTGTCTGGTTTTTACCTTGGCTTTTCAATTAAAAATAGAGGGAGGCCCTTAATTTTTTTAGTTAATTATTCATTTAAAGAATTAAAAAAAAGAATGGGTTTTCCTGTATTTTGATTGCAAGCCAAGGAAAAGCCAGGCAGCTCGGGGTAGCAGCCCATAGCTGTCCGCTTTATTAGCAGTGAGAATCAAAAGTACAGCGAAGCTTTACATATTTTTTTTTTAGTTATTTATTTGTAAACTACTGACGTCAAGTTCGTTGCCTATGGCAACAAGGCACAATGGGTGAGGGGCACAACAGCCAATCGCAGACACTGTCAAAGAGAGTGGGTTTTTGTGATTGGCTATTGGAGCCAATCAGTAACCTGGAAACAGCCCATACATTCTAGCATCATGCAGTGAAGAATCAGGAAGTTAATGAGTGACCCCAGAAGTACAAGCATGTGGACCCTGGTAAGTAATCACATTGATATTTAATCACTGTTTTGTTTCTTTGTATAGCACCACTAGCCACCATTTCATAACTTTAATGTCTGTGTTTGGGGTTCGGACTCAAGTTCGGTTCAAGTCCGATCCCGAACCCTGACTTTACAAAAAGTCCGGCTGGATCTGCCGAACCGAACATTGGTGGGTTCGCCCATCACTACTGAAAGCCACTAATCCCTGTGTACATGCCTTTAGTGCAAAACTGATACTATATTCCTTTTCCAGCAACTCTCCATACACTACATCTACATACAGCTAAGAGGTGTACTATTAGAGAATAGAAAAGATTTTTTTGTGGTAGCAGCAAGGACTGTAAAGCGATAATCACTCTAATACACTATCCCTTCTCCAGCATCTAGCCCTACACTAAATGAAGCTAAGAGTCGTATTATTAGAGAATAGATTTTTTACATTGCAGCAGTTATCACTATAATACACTCTACTTTCTCCAGCAGCTCTCCTTACACTGTTTTCAGGGTAGAGTGAGCTGAGCAGCATGTCACCGGGTCTTGTGTAAACTCGATGAGGCAATGCGGTCGGCCAATCACAGTAGCGCCAGTAGCCAAAATAGGCGATCCCTGCATGTTTAGTGGCTGAAAAACAGCCGCAAAACATACATGGCGGGAACTACCTGAGCACTGTTATGCTCGATCAAAAATCAAGCATTTTTATTTTTTTGTCGTGTTTTTAATTTCTTAGAATGGTGTTTATCAGATGAGCTATGGCACAGGTTTACTTTTTTGCTTCAGTTTTACATAAAATACACAAAAAATTGTTATTATTTCATATTTTATTTTGAATTATTTTTAAATATTTTTTTACTTTTTTTCCCTCCATTCAACTACATACAGTAATATTGTTAACAATAAACCCCATGTAGTAATTCTGGCCCCATCCTGATCCCAAATCCTATAATAATTTCCCTCGTCCTGTAATAATGTCCCCTATTCTGCAACAATGTCCCCCATGGCCCATTGTAGTAGTAATGTCTCCCGTCCGTAATAATGTCTTCCTCTGCACCGCTATACTATTCAATTACATGTATCAAGGGATGTACATTCAGTGGAAAAAAGAGCGAGTATACATAGGCTTAGGTGCCGGAGTTGTGGGTTACACACACCATCATTGATCAATCTCTACCAATCTCTGGTGCAGTGAATAGGATACATTGCTCCATTTGTGCTGTGTACAACATGGGCAATCTGTCATGATTCACTGCAACCAGAGATTGTCGAGATGATCAATGATGTGTGTGTAACACTACACAATGGAGCCTTGGGGGCGCGTGTTTGAGACCCCTGCTTTAGACCATGGCACCGATTCATTATAACCAGCATTTTGTATGTCAGCTTTAATGATGGGCGTGCTGGAGTATGTTGTGCCAAATTCATTTACAGTCGTAGGCCTCATAGTGAATTATGCAACCTCAGCTGGCATACATTTGTGATGTACTGGTATATTATTATGAATTTGTGGGGTGGGCTTGCCTAAACCCAGTTCAGCCCCAACTCCATCCATTTTTAAAAAGTTGGCAGCTCAGCCATTGGTCTTACAATCATATCTGACAATGTGATGAATTATTGTTACACTGATCATATCACAGCAGAATATTGCAATAGTAAAATGATAGAAGATGTCACTGATGAGGAACAAAGCCAAGAGTCATGCTAAAGCATGAAGAAAAGAGGGTTGCACGATTTGACTTTCAACATCATTCTTTAACTATTTCACCATTTCAAAAATCCATCTCATCATGGCAGGTGTGTCATTTTTTTTGTTGTTTCATCACTTTGTGTGAGAATCTGCACATTACGGCAATCCATGTGATTCTACGAAGTTTCAGCCACTTGTACCCCATACTTGCCACAATATCATTTTTTCACATCCCTTGAAAATAAGAAAAGAATTCAGAAAAGGTGAAGGTGAAGTTAACAAACAAAACCACCACTATTGGTCTGACACTAACCCACAGTGGATAGATCCCTCCAAGACTGCTGGAACACAAAAATTGATGGTATGGTGTGGTATATGGGGTACAAAGATAGTGGGGCCATTCTTCATCAATAGAAACCTTAATGCCACTGGATATCTGACACATGTAGCAATTTCAGATATCAGTGGCATTGAGGTTTCCATTGATGAAGAATGGCCCCACTATCTTTGTACCCCATATACCAACCATCAATTTTTGTTTTCCAAACAGTCTTGGAGGGATCTATCCACTGTGGGTTAGTGTCAGACCAATAGCGGTGGTTTTGTTTGTTAACTTCCCATTCACAAAAAAGTTTGCCTCATCCCTCATCTGAAGGCAATTGTCTATGCTGTGAAGATACGAGATGTGCAGCATCTGAAACAATGGATACTGGAAGCCTGTGCTAGCATTTCTTCTTCAGTGTTGTTATCAGTGTGTCAAGAGTGGGAGAAGAGGGTTACATTGACAATCCAGCACAATGGGCAGCACTTTGAACACATTTTATAAGTGGTCATAAACTTGTAAATAACTCACAAAAGAAAAAAGTTAAGTTAAAACCAAGCACAGCATTATTTTTCTTATGAAATTCTCAATACATTTGATGTGTCACATGACCCTCTTCCCATTGAAAAAAAATAAAGTTGATTCCAAAATAGCCGACTTCAAAATGGCCGCCATGGTCACCTCCCATCTGGAAAGTTTTCCCCTCGCATATACTAATGTGCCACAAACAGCACCAACCATTTCCATTTTATTTAGGTGCATCCATATAAATGGCCCACCCTGTACATTCCTTAACTACATTATAGAAAACATCCCAGTGACCAGTACAATAAGGTAATAAAGGATTTCAAATAGCCCCAGCACATCAGAGGACATTCCAGTGCTTGGTATATGAAGCCACATTGAGTGTGACTGCTTAGAGAATACTGATGATCTTGGTGTTACACAGAGGGCATCCTAAAGGCCAGATCAGCACTGCACAAACCATTATACTACAGACAGAAAGATTCTGCCGCAGACCCAGTTATATCATACTAGCTGGGTGCCCGATGCACATGCATCGGGATTCTAGAAGAGCGAGTCTCTGACTTGCAATGGCCACTTCGCGCCAATGCTTCGCGCTGCTAAGGCGACTCGCCATGCCCGCTGCGCGGCATAGCGAGTCGCCTTAGAACTGCTCGCAGTGGCCGCTGCGCGGGCATAGCGAGTCGCTTAGAACTGCTCGCAGTGGCCGCTGCGCGGGCATAGCGAGTCGCCTTAGAACTGCTCGCAGTGGCCGCTGCGCGGCCAATGCTTCGGGCGTATCCACATGACCACGCCGACTCGCAGTGCGAGTGGACTCAGAAGGGGCAAAAAATCCATTCGCAATTATATAATAGATGTATATTTAATCATTTACCTTGTATTATAAAACTCAATAAAAACTTTTGAACAAGACAGAAAGATTCTAAATATCTGAATGTAATAGGTACTAACAAAGATTGGCATCACCTACAGGGAATCCTAGCAATCTCTCTCCATTCTGATTACTTTGTGAGCAATGGAAGTTATCATTTTATTTAGGAGCGTGAGGAAGCTTTTGCATCATGATAACACTAAATGGCATGAGCCTGATTCTAATCTTTTTGTCGCTCCGTTGTTTTTTCTATAATTAATAGTGGATCTTTTAATGGCAATACATGACATTTGTCTGGGCTAGCGTGCTAAGTATCTGGCCACTGGAGTCTCTGTCAATCACTGTGCTGCAGAATGCGTAATTTATTTTGTAATCGCAGTCTGATCTGTGGATACTATCATATCGGGGGAAGCTGAGTAGAATGATATACAGATTTGTTGGAAAAGTGTCAGTAAAACCTGTATGTTATTGATTAATTGTGTAGATTGTGAGCCCCGATGGGGACAGTGTTGCAAATGTATGTAAAGTGCTGTGGAATTATTATATTATTATTATAATTAACATCCCTGATGTATGCATATGAGTCCAGTGGTGGTCCTACCCAGTGATTGACAGCTATCGCTCCATGTACTCATACATGGAAGACTGCCAATCAGTGGGCAGGACGCATACTCTTCCAGAAAAAAATAAATATATACATACATATATATATATATATGTATATATATATATCACTCTGAATCGTTGCCCCAGCTGGCAGATCAGATAACATGTTCATGTTCATGGTACTCATCACATAAGCTATATGTAGCAAATTCCCTACTATCTTTTGTAATTATCTCCACTACAGATTTTATGATGGATGCCATGGACTTTTAGTGCGTCTATTAAGTCTGTAATTTTTTTTTTTTTTAAATACTGGGTACAATAGAGCAAAATACCATCAGAAGCCTCTGCTCTCTTGTAAAAGAATTCAATAAAATCAGCCCCTACAGATATAAGTGTAAAAAAACAAACAGATCATATGAACTGTATCTTATCTCCATAAAGAGTTAAGCTGTTGAAAATCTTAATTGTTTTTAGCAGACAGGTTGACAATGAGGAATTGCGTAATCGTGACATATTCATAAGGATCATGCTCTGTGATACTGAACAAACTGGTTGTGGGTTTCCCAGTACAATAAATGGATCACTAGGCTAGATGAAAACTATTCTATTGTGTGCAAAGAGGATGATGACACCTTCAAGCATGACCTGCTGCAAACCTTGGTGGAGAGTAATAAAGCAATGTATTTAGGAGGGAACAGAACACGTGTGCAACTCGTGTAGACACAAAAGGTAAGGGTACCTTTACATGTCGCAACAATGCATGTGTGGCGCCCCTGCGACCAGGGTGGCCACATAGGGAACTGCAGCCAGGCAGAAGGTAGACAGTTTGTACAACAAACACCCTCACAGAACACCACACACACCCATAGAGGCGGCACCCAACCGAGAGCACGGGACTCTAGGCGGGCAAGGGGTGGTGGGTTTAGAGGAAAGTGGGTGGAATGAATGTAGATCAGGTGACAGAGAGCACAAATAGAGGAGAAAGAGGAGGAAGGAGTTAGTAGGCCGAGGTAGGCTGAGCTGAAAAGAGATCAAGCAGAGAGTGACACACATCCCGGTGGGGTTGGGCTTCATGGAGATGCAGAATCCACAGAGTCACAGAAACCATGGAGAGAAAGCTCGTCCATAGCCGGCATCCCAGGGAAGTGTGAGGAAACAGATCGGACTAGCAGTACTGGTCCGAGGAATACGGCAGCACTGACTAACTGGTGGAGAAGTTTTCCCTGATTTGTGCTCGAGTCACACGGGTTAGATGGAGTCAGGTAACGCCTTGCAAGAAAGGGTTACTGCAGACTAGGCACACAGCAGAGTGTCGGCTCTGGAGGGAACTGATGATTCACCCGGCTTCCCAAATTAACCGACGGGGAGCTTTAACTCCAGGTTGGTGTTCCCACAACAAGAGTTGAAGGCACAGCAGCAACCACGAGGACCCACAAGGGTCCGAGCTGCCGCCATACAACCCGGGGAGACAGGACGCAGAGAGAAACAACAGCCTGGAAGGACTTAGAAGGAGTGAGGGGTCTCAGAGTGACAGCCTGGCTGCAGAGGGTTCGAGTGTTCCCGGGGTTAACTGCACTGTGAACTGCTAAGAACTGAACTGTACCGTGAGCTGTGTTAACTGTGTGAGAACTGACAAGTAAACCCGGTGCACCCTGCCTGAGTGTCCGTGTTTGATTCCAGGTATATTGAACTTTGCATACCTTTTATCCTGTCAGGAGCAGCCCGACCCGCGGTGGGCTCATCCATCTGACTGCAGCCCCATCATCCATCCCTCCATCCTCCTGGCAGAGCAGCGCTGCAGCGGTGGTCCCATCATTGACCACAACCCGTGGGTGGTGTGACGACAAACTTTATCCATTGTACCCCTTTTACTTGTGGAACCTGGGACACGGTCCAGATCAGGACCTCCGTGACATCGCCAGCAGTACCCCGGTCCGGTACCGAGTACCCCGTCCCAGTGGGCTCCACACATGCAATTTCACTTGCAACTTACTGGTTGCAGTGAAATCATGGACACATTGTTCCATTTGTACATTGCAACAAAATGGAACAATATGTCCATGATTTCATTGCAACCAGTAAGTTGGATGCGAAATTGCATGCAATGTTGCGACGTGTAAAGGTACCCTAAAGGGGCCGTCACATGCGTCAATATCACGTGCAATATCGCTGCTGCACGTGACGTTGCAGCGATATTGACGCGCGTGACAGAGCGCATCAACCAGCGATAAATCGCTGGTTGATGGTCGCCAGGTTTTCGGACTGGACAGAAAACCTGGCGATGGTCACCCGGTGGACATGCAGCATCGCTGCGTGTGACACCGTGAGACGCGCGATCAACCAGCTCCCAGCGCCTCTCAAAAAGCGCCGGGAGCTGGTATCCATGGTAAACTGCGGGTAACTAGGCAGCGCGCGCTGCCTAGATACCCGATGTATACCTTGGTTACCAGCCTTCTCCGCTCACCGGCTGGTATCCAAGGTACACAGCGGGTAACTAGGGACCTAGTTACCCGCTATGTACCTTGGATACCAGCCAGTGAGCGGAGAGGGCTGGTAACCAAGGTATACATCGGCTATCTAGGCAGCGCGCGCTGCCTAGTTACCCGCAGTTTACCATGGATACCAGCCTGCAGACATCGTGGAAACAATATTTAAATCATTTCCATGATGTCGCTAATCCAATGATCGCTGGTGAGTTTGCCTGTGTGACAGCTCACCAGCGATCAGCCGTCAATGTCGCCAACGGTCAGATCGCTGACGACATTGACGTGTGTGACGCCGGCTTAAGAGATGCACGCTAATGGTACCTTTACACGCCGCCACAACAGGATGGATACAACCCGCTACAGGCTACAAAAGTAGCTTGTCGCGCCAATATCGCCCGTAGTAGCGGCGTCTGAAGACGGGACGACACAGCCGGCTACAGATACCTCTGCATCCGTGCACTGCCCATAAACAGATGGCTACATCGCCGATTGTAGCGAGCTGTATCGGCGTGTAAAGAAGCTACAGAAGGGAACTCGGGACACCCGGCGATGTAGCTGCAATGTGGCTAAGGCGTCACCCATGCTCCGTGATACCGCGCCCCTTCAGCGATCATTGGTGGAAGATGCTGCGTTACGATTGGCCCTTGCCTCACAGCCCTCCATCTTGGATGAGCTGTCCCTTCAGCACTACACATACGCGCCGTATGCACGATCAGATAGTAGTACAATTACGCGGACACACAGTTGAACGTAAAATCATAAATGGCCCATGATCTACATACAGTGTGCACATCCTATCAACATGATAACGAATAATGCGGGACACAGCGCACAAGTGTGTGTTACGTACTGCTCTGGCTTATTGCACAGCAGCTGCCGTAGAAGTGTTCCGGGTCTGGCAGTGCGCGCAGCGCGCACACAGATGCACACAATCCCATAGCACATCGGAGGAGATTACCCAGTTGACAGATCAGAGCCGTGTTGTACGGACTGCACTGTGGGTCTTCTGCAGTAGGGGCCGCATAAGTGTGTCGGGCGAGTCACTGCGTGTTGGGCTACTTATAAAGGTGCGTCACCCCCACAGCGGTCGTAATGACGTCATGACGTTGGTTTCATTTTCACTCTGCCTGCAAGGTGCCAGCCCCGCCTCTGCACACACCATAGCAGTCATGGCAGCCGTGCACCGCGCCGCAACATGGGGGATGGCGGAGCTGATCATCCTCATTGATCAGTGCGACCGTCGGGACTATTGGGGCCACCATCACCACCGCCACCCCAGGCTGCGCAATCGGTGCACCGTGCGGCGGATCCAGCGGGCCCTGCTCTGCCAACTGGGGGTACAGAGGACAGTCAAAGCGATCCAAAAAAAGATCGCTGACTTGAAGCATAAGTGCCCAGGTCGCATACTGGACATCCGTGCCAGGATTGCCAGGCTGCGTGGTGAGTAATTGTTGCCCCAAAACACACACCGCCACATGTGCATGTCCCACAATACACAAAAAATGATGGAAACATATGACAAGGGACAGTGTGGCCTACACAATCAAACACATCTTCACAGTGTTGTGCTCATCCAGTCAGGCCTAAAAATGTCTCACACGCACAGTCCATGCATACTACATGAGTGTATGCATCCAGCATCACCTGGTTGATGCTAAGTAAGGCTGGGGTCACACACACAGATATCTGCCCACATATTGTTTGCAGATCTCTGTTTGCAGTCAAATCATGGTCACATGTTGACATTTGGAGACAGCCTCAAAATGGAACAATGTGTCCATGCTTTCACTGCAACCAGAGATCTGTCAACAATATCTGGCCACATATCTGTGTGTGTGTGACCCCAGGCTTAGCCGTCAAATACATACCCACACAAGCTCTTTGTAGGACAACAATGTGTAGGCATGATCTTATTACGTCTTTTATGTTCAAATTTCAAACTAGATGCTGAATCCTCATCAGAAGAAGGGCCCCATGCCCCACCCCCAGGTGGCCCATCAAGAACCCCACCACATCAGGCTCAAGTGGCACCCTTGTCCCCAGGGTCAACACCTTCCCCCGGGCCTCAGGAGCCAGACGTCCCGTCACCCACCGGGACAGAGGACGTGGAGGACCAGTCCGCACCTGGCAGCCCGCTGGAGTGTGACCAGCTGTCCCCATCTGCCTGGCTGCTGGAGGAACACAACAACTCCCCACAGGAGGGCGAGGAGCAGCAAGTACCTGGCGGCCCAGAGGAGTCTTTGCCCCGTAGCCCAGGACCACTGTTACCCCTGAACCACATAATGTGGCCACGGAGCCCCAGCCCGGGAGTAACACCACCTCCCACTGTCTCTAGCTCAGTGGCGAGTCCTGGGGTGACCATGTCCCCACACAGTGACTATGGTGGTAAGTGGGTTATGTTGCCACAGACACCCTGCACACTGTTGCTTAAATTTCATCTGGGGCCAAACAATTTATGTAAACAAAGTAAACCATGTTGGTTCACCCTTTTTCCAGATGGTGAACGTGCGGGCTCATATGGATGGAGCTTGACCCCATCTCCCTCCCCGTCTGATGGTGAACTGGATTTGGAGGAACAGGGTAAGTGGATGGTTGCGGCCACTCATGACTAACCATCAGCAGTGACGACTGTGTACTAAAGTTTGTGTTTACTCCCAATACAGGTGCCCCTACCATGGAGGAATTCATCCAGGCCCATCAGGCATTTGTGGCCCGTTTGACCACGGCTCTACAGCGTGGCCTGCAGGACCTTGGCCGCCTGGCTCAAATGCTGGCGGACCTACACCCACACCATGGATCACACCCATGAAAAGGGATGCATTGTATCCTGGCCAAACATGGCCCCACAAACAGTTGTCCTTGTTGGACCCTAAAATTTTCACACGTTGGCTTGTTGCCTTGCAAAAGTGAAAATATTTATTTTTTTTTTTTTTGCCCCCGTTGGGCTCTTTTCTTATAGTGTCCCACATTGGGACCATCACAAGTGTGGACTGGCTAGCCCCATCTGGCCTACAATCCCTATACTGTCCCACATTGGGACCATCACAAGTGTGGACTGGCTAGCCCCATCTGGCCTACAATCCCTATACTGTCCCACATTGGGACCATCACAAGTGTGGACTGGCTAGCCCCATCTGGCCTACAATCCCTATACTGTCCCACATTGGGACCATCACAAGTGTGGACTGGCTAGCCCCATCTGGCCTAAGCCTTCCTTGTATGATGGCAAATGTCTGTGACACATGTATGTTTACAATACAATGCTGTTCTAACTTTGTTATACGCTCCTTCATGTGACCTTACTAATATTTGGTGACCAAACCTCACCATAACCTAACTATGTGAGGCACATCACAACATCCCTTTGTGAATGTGCTAAGACATTCCAAATGAACCGATGGTGATCCTGCTGAGCGAGCACTGGCCCATATTGTGTGGCTTGGGGAAACCTATTATTGGCCACAATTACATTCACCCCCAAAAACCACCACAATCCTTATTCTGAAATGAATACACAATTGTGTTAATAAAAAAATTTTAATCCAGGCTGGAATTTTAAAAAAAATACAAAGAATAGAATTTTTGTGGAAAAAAAATATAAAAAACCACAAATTTTGGCCAATACTCAATAAACAAAATATACATATAAAAGGCGAATCCTGAAATTATAAAGTCCAGAGTGCCAATTCTGTGCATTGGCTACTAGTGTCCAAATTACTCCTCTTCTGTCGGCTCTGACAATGCCGCATCCCCCCTCCTCTGAGGGCAGCCCCGACCTGCCCCAGAACGTCTGGTTGAACGACGATGTGTTGAGGGGGGATGGGGTGACTGTGGCGGGGCCGGTCTTCTCACGGGCCGAGATGGGGCAGCTGGTGAAAGGGGCCACAAGGTGTGTTGCATGGGGGGGGGACGTGGCAGCCCCATTGAAGGGCCCCATCATCGGCAGCATCAGCGGCATTGTGGAAGACCCTCAGAAGGATCTTTTTCTGGAGCGGCTCCATCCCTCGCATTCTGTTGCTCATGTAGAGGGCGTCGCTGTCCATGTGGGTCCGCTGCTCATCCAACAGCACGCGTCGGGCCCAGGCGCCCAGCTCCGTCTCAGGTGGTGCAGGACGTCGGCGGCGACGGATCCCGGAGCTGGGACCTGGGCCTGGACCCACATCACTAGCGCCGCCCTCCTGCTCAGCCCCAGATGTCATGGGCTGAGCATCATCAGCAACAGAATCCTCGGCAATGGAGCCGTCCTCTTCTGGGGCCTGTGGGTGGGGAAAAAAAAACAAACCATTAGTGGAGGCAATATCAACTGTATACATTCACAACAGGACTCTATATACCACTCCCACACACACCAAGGCCAACTACCAGAATGGAAAATGAGGAATAACACAGTAAAGCAAATAAGGTTCAAGACCCCAACACCAGTGGTTCTCCTGTACACTCACCTCGACCATTCCAGGAGCTCAGCTAAATACATAATTAGTTGTTTGTCACGTAGCCGTAATCCAATATTAGGACATGTCACCACAACACCTTGATACTGGGGGCTGTGCTGGCCAATGACACATATTGGGCACCTTCCCATTAGGACTCCTTTATGGTGAGAATCCACCCCTCACTCAATTACCTTTAACCCACTGGCAACAAAGCCAACACACATGTGAGCCAGCACCATTTACTACATGGTACTATGTGGCTGTTTGAGAACAAACCACCTGCTATCTTGAAACCCTTAAATAACTAACCTAAACATACCAAGATGTTGTGGAAGAAGCAACATTGCAATACGGCTGGAAGCATAGAATAGAAAAGTCTGGCAAGTCATGGAAGGAGGGCAGATAGATTGACACCCCAAGGTGTGCCGCAGCAAGGAGGTCAATATGCCAACACATTTGGTGTGAAGGATTTATCGAAGCACACATGTGAAGGAAACATTGTGGCCCACCACTGTCACACAATTACCCACCTCCTGTGGCGCAGATGGTGATGCAGCCGGGCCTACATGGGACGCAGCAACGGGGCAGTTGGTGGTCGTTCGATGCGGGCGAACCTCGCCCAGGATGAAGGTGAACAGGGGATAGTACCATAGGGTAGGTGATGGTACCTCCTCTGCTCCAGCCCCTGAGCGACGACGCTGGTACTGAATGTGAGCCCGCATGAACGCCGACCTCATGTTTTTGATCTTAAGTGCCACCATATGCTGGTCCCACGTCTTGCCTACCCTTGGCTCCAAGCGATTTGCCAGAGCCACAAGACTCCTGTAGGCCTCGGCCCTCGCTGCCCGATTTTTATATTCGGGCAGCGAGCTGCGCCACAAACATTCGTGCCGCTGATACTCCGTGAGAAGCTGGGATTCCAATTCCACAGTACCCGTCGGCATCTGCCGATGAAAAAATAAACAAAAAAAACACAGTCACAACACAAGGCATACCGACATTTCAAAACTTGCCACAATCATACACATAATCATTAACTTTCTACAGTGATCATCTATGCAGCTATTTTGTGGAGTGAAACTGGCCATGAGTGTGCCCTTTTCTCAATCTCAGCCCGCTACTAACTCAAACACATGTATGCTGCCAATATCAAGCCCCGGATATCGCTGTCCACCTACAGATGTTTCAAACATGATTTCAGTCCCCATTGTACCTATTGCAACACACCTTGACACGGTGTGTGCGTACATACCTGTAGAGGGCAACATGTGTAGAGGGCAACAGCGGACACAATAATGCACATCCTGATGGGGCACCTGGGTGCGGATTTGCCTTCCGCTAATTGGTGGAGATCGCTGAATCGTGATAGGTTGGCGGCCCTTTAAAAGTTGCCCATCCCGCCAAACATTACGCTTGCTGGCCAGACCCATTAGGTAAGTTTTTGTGGACACACATGGAATTAGCGCAGGGTGGGGTGCATATGTTGATGTTCTTGGAGAGCGCCGGAGACTGGTGTAGCGGCCGATATAGGGGTTTGTATTTTTGGGGACGACATATAGTGTAGTGTGTGGGTTAGGATACGGCATTTTGTGTGGGCCTTGACACTTTTGTTGAGATACATTGCTGTGTTTGTTTGCAGACAACATACAGGAGAATGGATGCATGACTGTAGACGGAACTGTGTCACTCATGTCGACTGGATCGATTTCTGCATACTGGTTGTGGCCAATGGAGACTGTGTTCAACGGGAATGGGATGACACAGGGCTTAGAGGTGTTGGGCGCCAGACATGCCATACATGTGTATGTAAAATGACACCTTCAAAAACCAATTACACCATGGGTAACCATCCGCAGTCATGTGCAATGTTGTTTGGTTCATGTAGCCTTCCTCAACCTTCCATATCGGGGTACGTCACATTCGTTATTCTTCTCATTTTTACTGTAATCAATTGACATTATGGGCTGTGTAATGGATTATGGGACCTGTTTGACCAACATTATTGGTGACACATGTCCCTTTCTAACTCACCTAGGTGCAGATGTGTGAATTTTGGGAGCTCCCATTGACGTTGATGTAGAGGAGGCCACTCTCAATCGCCGTGTGCCATGTTGTTTGGGGTGACTACTGGGTGTTTGCCGTCCTTGCTTCAGGGTTGTGTTTTGGGCCCACACAAGAGATCCCATCCTCTTGGCTATAGTGTGTAATGGGAAAGAGGTGTGGCTTGCTGAACCTGCTGACTTGCACACATTTTGGTCTATGTACTCATGTTGTGCTTTCTCATCTACAGGTGCTGATATTGAGGATGCAGAATATCCATGACCGCAATGTTATCGTGGCTCTTGCGTTGGTGGAAGAGCAAATGTGGTATCAGGATCGGTATGAAAGGTTGATGAGGCGCAGACAGCGGCGGATGTGGACCCGTGATTGGCTTCTGAGGCGGGAAACCCGGGGCCACATGCAGCTGTTGCGGGAGCTGGAGCTTAACTGTCCTGATGATTACCGAAACTATCTCCGTATGCCCGAGGACTGTTTCACCTTCCTATTGGAGCGTGTAGGGCCAATGATAGCGCGTCAGGACACTATAATGCGCCCATCAGTATCAGCTGCTGAGCGGTTGGCGATCACTTTGCGGTTCCTGGCTACAGGGCAGTCCATGACATCCCTCACATACGTGTCACGTGTCTCCCTGCCCCTGCTGAGCCGCCTGATCCCTGAAACGTGTTGGGCCATCTGGAGAGCTCTGCAGCCAGCCTACATGAAAATGCCATTAACCGCCGCAGAATGGCTGGAAGTGGCCCGAGGGTTTGAAACCCGGTGGAACTTCCCCAACTGTGGCGGGGCATTGGATGGTAAGCACGTGAGGATTACCAAACCTGCCCACTCTGGCTCTTCGTATTACAATTACAAAGGGTATTGTAGTATAATCCTCATGGCTGTAGTAGATGCCAACTATGAGTTCCTCTACGTGGATGTTGGAATGCCCGGTCGCAACTCAGATGGGGGGGTGTTTGCCCTAAGCTCCTTGGCAACACTACTAGGGAATGGTGGGCTAAACTTACCCTCAAATGAGCACACGACCGAACATCTCAACTTTGCGTTTGTGGCGGATGAAGCATTCCCACTTCAGGAACACCTACTGCGGCCATATCCCCAGAGGGCCCTTACTTCTGAGAGACGCATTTTCAACTACCGGCTATCCCGGGCCCGCCGTGTAGTTGAAAATGCGTTTGGGATAATGGCGAATAGATTCCGGATTTTTCATACACCTATACATATGAAACCGGAGTCTATTGACGCGGTAGTGGTGGCCTGCTGTGTGCTACATAACTTCCTGCGTCGTAGGGATAGGGCATCATACACGCCAGGAGGTTATGTAGATAATGCAGACGCTACAACAGGGGAGCTCCGTCCAGGGTCTTGGCGTGATGAGGCCCATGTGATTGTGCCACTCCAGCCGCAGAGCCATGGCCGCACTCGGCAGGAGGCCAGGGACAGTAGAGAAGCTTACTGCTCCTACTTCAATGGGTCTGGTGCAGTGAGCTGGCAGGACCAGGCCATATAATGTGGCTGGCTCTGGGAGTTGCTTTTTGTGTTTTCAATGAAGGTGACAGCAGGTTAGCTGCACCCCTTTAATGTTTGGTTGACCTTTTCCATTATCTTTGTTTTCATTATGTGCATGAGTTTTCATTATGTAGTTATTTAGTTAGTTAGTTTAGGTTATTTTGGTAATTTTTCCATGCACAGTTTGCAATGTGTGGTGATTTGCTTATCCATTGAATTTGGCTGATTAATGTCACCTGCTCTTGAATTCTACAATGTTTTTACTTTATGTATATTTTGTTTGCACAAGACAAGGTCAAGATTCATGCAATATATTAAACCTTTTTCTGTTGGATCCAACATAATCTGTGTGAGCCTGATTACTTGGTGGAGGAGGGCAATGTGATGCAGGGTTGGGTGGGGGCCTGGGATGTCATAGCCACCTATTGGCTGGGATTGTGCACACAATATGTGTGGGTAGCCATGTTTTTCTGAAAGTCTTTTGCCCAACAGTGT
Organism: Allobates femoralis; assembly: GCA_033576535.1. Taxonomy (NCBI): domain Eukaryota; kingdom Metazoa; phylum Chordata; class Amphibia; order Anura; family Aromobatidae; genus Allobates; species Allobates femoralis. The sequence continues at coordinate 643,463,631 of JARQOC010000003.1, forward strand.
TTGTGGCCATTGTGCGTACATGATCCTTTATTTTGTTGTAGGCAGAGGGTCCCCTGCACACAGCACATTGATGCAGGACATATTCTTGTCAGGTGTTTGCTAATACACTGTCACACAGATCTTTGACTTGGTGCCTTGGAAGCTGTTCCACTACATTCACATCTGTCAGCACATATATTAAACCCCATTCAGCCTGTATACATACACATACTTCGCCACAGTTGTCACAGATTTTTGACAGAAAACGCACATACTGTCTTTTGTAAGACGCTAATGTGTGGCACACAAGCGCACCTCAGTTCCATCGGCACACGCGGCTGTCACAAGCGCTGATCGTGCGTGACAAGGCAAACACTTGTACTACGCACACATAGCCCCGGACCGCTACTTTAATACACACGGGATATGTGACTGGCCACCGCTCTAGCGTGACCCATTACCATCGATTTGGATGCATTCGCCAGGCTCCGCCATGTCACAAGCGCTTATTCCGTGCCACACTCCGCTCACTAGTACGGCACGTCTCGGCCATCCGCCCTTTCCGTCGTGCCCAATCACAACTCCGTAGTGTTGGCCAATGGTTGTGGTTTGGGCGCGGCGTACAGGTCTGTGGCACGCCTATTTGTTTTACGTCCTGCCTTTGTTGCTCCCAGATCACTCTGTGGTGGCGGTGTGTAAAGCTGGTACGCTGAGCTACAGACGGCTACTTGCGACACCCGGCGATGTATCTAGCTGTAGATGTAGCGTAGCGTAGCGCACCTTGTGGCGGCGTGTAAAGAGGTTGCGGTTCCCGTTGGTAACCGTTCGGCCGTGCTCGTGCACGTGAAGTTGCCGTTGGTATCCATCCTGTTGTGGCGGTGTGTAAAGGTACCATAAGGGCTCACTCGCACTGGCATTTGGATTTGCATGAGTAGTTTCTTATATTTTATTGGATAGCACTCGCTCCAATGTTATTGTATGGAGCAGTGCTGACCAGTGCTTTTTTTCTTTTGTCAAATCAGCATGAGAAAAAAAAAGCATATCAGCTGCAAGTAGCAGTGTTCATCACACGGTGCACTTCCATACAAGTCTATGGGAGTGTGAAAAACCTCAGACTGCACTTGGATGACATCCGATATATATAAATATGGCACCCCACCGGGAGCACGCCACTAGAGGTACTGCACTCCTCCATTAGCAGGAGAGTTGTGCCTCTGGTCTCCAGCTACTGGGACGGCGCAGCTGAGCTTCACATACACACACAACACTTAGGACCTCGGGACGGTGGGTGGACCCACGGGAGGACCCAAGTGTAGCCGGGAGGGAATGTGTAGAGTTACAAAAGTTAGAGAAGAGTAGGGAACATCGGAGAGAAAGGAGTGGAGTACAAGTCGGGAGTGCAAGAGTGGTGTGGTGCCGACTCCCGCGGGCTGGAGCACAACCATGCTCGCCCTGGGAGGGAAAGACCAACAGGTGTAGAGGAGGAAAGGAGCCCTTGGGGTAAGGAACGAGATGTAGATCCCCGTAAGCCCATATCTGGCGAGACAGAGGGGCTGGTGAACGACACAGGGACCCGGCCCTGAACACGGCGTGGATGCTTTAGGTCCGAACCGTTGAACTGGAGGCCCCAAGCTTCTAACTGGAGCTGTGGCTGAACACCCGACACAACTTGGAGAAGGCGGCCGAACTAGAGAGCAGTGCCCGGAAGGGGTACAACTGAGCACCCGTGGCTGTCGGTACCCGAGCTCTGTACTGCGGAGGCCTTGAGAGGAGTGGCGAGACTATCTTATAGTGCTGAGGGACCACCAGAGACAGAAACACCTAGTAAGAGAGGAAGAAACACCAACCGAGGCTCGACTGCACTGACCCAGTTCTGGAGACAACGCTGAACTAGAGGTTGGCAAGGTAAGGGCGGCCTCTGCATATGACTACATACACAACAGTGCAGCCTCCACTCATGAGCACGTGCACGTCAGTGGGGCTTCCACTCGTGACCACATACACATCAGTGCAGTCCCCATTTATGACCACATGCACATCAGTGCAGCCTCCACATACACTGGCCTTCATATATGACCACAAACATACAAGTGTGGCCTCCACTGGTGACCACATACATGTCAGTGCGGCATCCACTGGTGACCACATACACTTCAGTACAGCCTCTGCTCGTGACCACATACACGTCAGTACAGCTTCCGCTTGTGACCACCTACACGTCAGTACGGCCTCCACTTGTAAGCACATACAATTCAGTATGACCTCCACTCTTGAACACATAGACATCAGTGGGACCTCCACTCGTGACCACAGTCAATGAGGCCTTCACTCATGAATGCATACACGTCAGTACGACCTCCACTCGTGACCACATACACATCAGTGCAGCCTCCATTCGTGACCACATACACATCAGTGTGGCCTCCACTCGTGACCACATACACATCAGTGCAGCCTCCATTCGTGACCACATACACATCAGTGTGGCCTCCATTCGTGACCACATACACATCAGTGAGGCCTCCTCTTGCCTCGGCCAGTGACACTTGGCTGCCGTGCAGCCTCCGGCATTGTGTACGGAGCAGTAAGGGCTCCTGGGAGACATCAGTGCCAACCTCCTCTCTCTCTTCTTCCCTTCTCTCCCTCTTTCTTCTTCTTCCCTTCTATCGCTCCTGCTTCCCCTCTCTCTCCTTTCTCCCTCTCTTCCTTTCTCTCCCTCCTATCTATTTCTCTTCCCTTCCCTTGATCCATCCCTCATCCCTTCTCTATTCCCTTCCCTCGATCCCTCTTCCTCTCTCTCTCCTCTTCCCTTCTCTCCTTAGTCCTCTTTCTCTCCCTCCTCCCTTCTCTCCCTTCCCTCTCATGTCTCCCTCTTTCCTTCCTCCCTCATCCCCTTTCTCCTGTGTCCCTTCTCTCCTCTCGCTTCCTTTTCACCCCGCTCCTGTCTCCCACTTCCCGTGCTCCTTTTTCCCTTTTCTCCTGTCTCCCACTCCCCTTGTCTCTTTCCTCGCTCACTATTCCTTTCTCTCCTTCTTTCTCCTCTCACTCCCTCTTACCTTTGCTCTTTCCTTGCTCCCTCTTCCCCTCTCTCCTGTATCCCTCTTCCTTCTCTCTCCCTTTTCCTCTCTTCTGTATTCACTTCTTTATCTCCTCTTCCTCTCTTCCCTCGCTCTCTTTTCCTTTCTCTACCTCTCTTACTTTCTCTCCATCTTCCCCTCTCCCCTTATCTCTCCCTTCTCTCTTTCAGCACTCCCTCTTCCCTTCCCGTCTCCTTCTCTCCTGTCTCACTCTTCCCTTTTCTCCCTCACACCTTCTCTCTTCCCTGCTCTCTTCTTACCCTCTTTCTCTCCTGTCTCCCTCTTCCCTTCTTTCTCCCCTTGTCTCTCTTCCCCGCTTTCCCTTCTCTCTTTCATCTCTTTGCTCTCTCTCTCCCTTCTCCCTCTTCCATCTCTTCCCCTCTTCCGCTCTCACTTTCATTTCTTCCCCTCTCCCTCTTCCCCCTCTCCTGTCACCCTCCTTTCTCCCCTGTCTCCCTCTTCCATCTCTTCCCCTCTCCCTTCCCTGCTCTCCTTTCTTTCTCCCGTCTCCCTCTCCTCTCTCCCTTTCATCACTTCCCCTCTCTCTTCACCTCTCCCTCCTCATCTGTGTCTCCCTCTCTCTTCCCCGCTCTCCCTTCTTTCTCCCGTCTCTCTCTTCCATCTCTTCCGCTCTCCGTCTTCCATCCCTTCTCATCTTTCTCTTCCATCTCTTCTGCCCTCCCTCATCCATCTCTTTCTTCTCTCTATTCCCTTCTCCCTCTTCCCCATCTCCTGTGCCTCCCTCCCTCTTACCCTTCTTTCTCCCGTCTCCCTCTTTCCTCGCATTCCCTCTTCCATCTCTCCCGTCTCTCCTTCTGCTCTCCCTCTTCCATCTCTTCTGTGTCTCCCTCCCTCTTCCCCTGCCTCTCCCTTCTTTCTCCCGCTCCCTCTCTCATCTCTTCCGCTCTCCCCCTTCCATCTCTTCCCTCTCCACTTCCCCCTCATATTTTCCCTCCCTGTCCCCCCTCATCCCTTCTTTCTCCCCTGTCTCCCTCCCCATCCCTACTACCTTTCTCTTCCTCTCTTCCGCCTCCTCTTCATCTCTCCCTCACTTCTTCTGCTCCCTCTTCCCATCTCCTTCTCCCTCCCTCTTCTCCCCTTCTTCTCCCTCCCCTTCTGCATCCCTTCCATCTCTTCCCTCTCTCTCTGCTCTCCCTCTTCCATCTCTTCCCCCTCCCCTCCCCCTCTCCTGTCTCCCCTCTTCCCACTTTCCTTTCTTCTCCCATCTCGCTCTTCCCTTCTCTCTCTCTCTCCACCTCTTCCCTCTCACTCTTCCATCTCTTCCCCTCTCCTGTCTCCCTCTCTTCCCCGCTCTCCCTCTCTTTCTCCCGTCACCCTCTTCCCTTGTCTCTCTCTCTTTCCCCTCTCCTCTCTCTACCTATCTCTTTCCCGCCTCTCCCTTCTTTTCTCCCGTCTCCCTCGTCCATCTCTTCTATTCTCTCTCTCTCCCTCTTCCATCTCTTCCCTTCTCTCTCTCTTCCCCTCTCTCTCTTCCGCTCTCCCTCTTCCATTTCTTCCGCTCTCCCTCTTCCATTTCTTCCCCTCTCTCTCTTCTCCGCTCTCCCTCTTCCATTTCTTCCGCTCTCCCTCTTCCATTTCTTCCCTCTCCCTCTTCCATCTCTTCCCTTCTCCCTCTTCCCCCTCATCTGTGTCTCCCTCTTCCCCGCTCTCCCTTCTTTCTCCCCTGTCTCCCTCTTCCATCTCTTCTACTCTCCTTCTTCCATCTCTTCTGCTCTTTCTCTTCCCCTCTCCCTCTTCCCCATCTCATGTGTCTCCCTCCCTCTTCCCCTTCTTTCTCCTGTCTCCCTCTTCCCTTCTGCATTCCCTCTTCCATATCTTCCCCTCTCTCTTCTGCTCTCCCTCTCTCGTTCCCTCTCCTGTGTCTCCCTCTCTCTTCCCCGCTCTCCCTTCTTTCTCCCGTCTCCCTCTTCTCTCTCTTCCCCTCTGCATCTCTTCCCTCTCCCTCCTCCCCCTCTCCTGTGTCTCCTCTCTTCCCCACTTTCCCTTTTCTCTCTCTCTCCCTCTTCCCCTCTCGCTCTTCCATCTCTTCCCCTCTTCCTTCTCCCCCTCTTTCCCGCTCTCCCTTCTTTCTCCCGTCACCCTCTTCCCTTCTCTTTCTCCCCCTCTCCTGTCTCCCTCTCTCTTCCCCGCTCTCCCTTCTTTCTCCTGTCTCCCTCTTCTCTCTCTTCCCCTCTCCCTCCTCCCCCTCTCCTGTGTCTCCTCTCTTCCCCACTTTCCCTTTTCTCTCTCTCTCCTCTTCCATCTCTTTCCCTCTCGCTCTTCCATCTCTTCCCCTCTCCCTTCTCCTGTGTCTCCCTCTCTCTCCCACTCTCTCCCTTCTTTCTCCCCTGTCACCCTCCTCCCTTCTCTCTCTCTTCCCCACTCTCCCAACTTTCTCCCGCCTCCCTCTTCCATTTCTTCACTTCTCTCTCTCTTCCATCTCTTCCCCTCTCTCTCTTCCGCTCTCCCTCTTCCATCTCTTCCCCTCTCTTCCTCTTCCATCTCTTCCGCTCTCTCTCTTCCGCTCTCCCTCTTCCATCCCTTCCCCCTCTCCCTTCCCCGCTCACCGTCTCCCCTCTTCCCTCTCTCTTCCGCTCTCCCTCTTCCATCTCTTCCCCTCTCTCTCTTCCGCTCTCCCTCTTCCATCTCTTCCCCTCTCTCTTCCGCTCTCCCTCTTCCATCTCTTCCCCTTTCCCTCTTCTATCTCTTCCGCTCTCCCTCTTCCCCTCTTCTATCTCTTCCCCTCTCTTCCGCTCTCCCTCTTCCATCTCTTCCCCTCTCTCTCTTCCATCTTTTCCCCTCTCTCTTCCCCCTCTCCTGTGTCTCCCTCTCTTCCCCACTCGCCCGTCTCCCTCTTCCCTCTCTCTCTTCCGCTCTCCCATCTCTTCCCCTCTCTCTTCCATCTCTTCCCCTCTCTCTCTTCCGCTCTCCCTCTTCCATCTCTTCCCCTCTCTCTCTTCCACTCTCCAAGCTCTTCCATCTCTTCCCTTCTCTCTCTTCCACTCTCCCTCTTCCATCTCTTCCCTTCTCTTTCTTCCACTCTCCCATCTCTTCCCCGCTCTCCCGTCTCTCTCTCTCTTCTGCTCTCTTTCTTCCATCTCTTCCCTTCTCTCTCTCTTCCGCTCTCCCTCTTCCATCTCTTTTGATCTCTCTTCCATCTCTGCCCTTCTCTCTCTCTCCCGCTCTCGCTCTTCCATCTCTTCCCCTCTCTCTCTTCCACTCTCCGAGCTCTTCCATCTCTTCCCTTCTCTCTCTTCCATCTCTTCCCTTCTCTCTCTCTTCCATCTCTTCCCTTCTCTCTCTCTTCCGCTCTCCCTCTTCCATCTCTTCCCCTCTCTCTCTTCCACTCTCCGAGCTCTTCCATCACTTCCCTTCTCTCTCTTCCACTCTCCCGCTTCCATCTCTTCCCTTCTCTTTCTTCCACTCTACCTCTTCCATCTCTTCCCCGCTCTCCCGTCTCTCTCTCTTCTGCTCTCTTTCTTCCATCTCTTCCCTTCTCTCTCTTCCACTCTCCCTCTTCCATCTCTTCCGATCTCTCTTCCATCTCTTCCCTTCTCTTTCTTCCACTCTACCTCTTCCATCTCTTCCCTGCTCTCCCGTCTCTCTCTCTTCTGCTCTCTTTCTTCCATCTCTTCCCTTCTCTCTCTCTTCCGCTCTCCCTCTTCCATCTCTTCCGATCTCTCTTCCGCTCTCCGAGCTCTTCCCTTCTCTCTCTCTCTTCCCCTCTCTTCCACTGTCCCTCTTCCATCTCTTCCCCGCTCTCCCTCTTCCATCTCTTCCCCGCTCTCCCTCTTCCATGCTCTCCCATCTCCCTCTCTCTTCCGCTCTCCCTCTTCCATCTCTTCCCTTCTCTCTCTTCCGCTCTCCCTCTTCCATCTCTTCTCTTCTCTCTTCCGCTCTCCGAGCTCTTCCATCTCTTCCCTTCTCTCTCTCTCTTCCATCTCTTCCCTTCTCTCTCTCTCTTCCGCTCTCAGAGCTTCTCTGTCTCTATTCCACTCTCCCTCTTCCATCCCTTCCCCGCTCTCCCGTCTCCCTCTTCTCTCTCCCTCTTCCATCTCTTCTCTATCTCTCTTCCGCTCTCCCTCTTCCATCTCTTTCCCGTCTCCTGTGTCTCCCTCTTCCCTCCCTGACATGTAGCGTTCCACTCCGGCTGACACCGGGGGAGGAGCCTCGCCGGGCCCCGCCCACACACAGACACAGGACTGACACAATAGAGAGGCCGAGGATACTACGAGAGGGAGTACGGAGACGGCTCGGGGCACAGAGACGCCCTGGAGATATCGTGATCTCACCGGAGAGCTGGGACCAGTGACCGGAGCACGGCAGGACTGGTGAGAGCATTGTGTATCCGGGACACTGATGCCATGGGTGCCCGGGAGCCTGGCATACAGTGACACCTGGCGAGGGCTGAGCAGCAGCTCCTCTATGGCAGGATCCGGATAGAAGACAACCTGGATGATAACCCCTAGGTGTCTCACGCACTGGTTACTCAATACTGGTTTGCTGGACACAGACTGATGATGTCAGAAGCCCCATGCTGAGTTTGTTTGGCAAAGTGTCCCCCAGGGGCCCAGGTCAGGATGTTGGAGCCAGCAGGGTTCGCGGAGGCGTGGCGCGCACAGTTTCCGGACGCGGAGCCGCCACGCATGGAGCTGCGGACAGTGCGGGACATGGAGCAGGAGCTGGAGCGATGTCGAGTGTCCGTACGTAGATTGGAGCGGGAGCTTAGCCGGGAGAGGTTCCGGATGATCTACCTGCAGACCCTCCTGGCCAAAGAAAGACGAGGCTATGATAGACAGCGCTGGGGATTTGAAGAAAGGGATCCCCCAGGTGGTGGCGAGGAGAGATCATTGGGTCCAGGGCGAGAAGAGAGGGCGCTGGGTCCTGGACGGGAGCAAAAGAGCCCAGAGGAAAAAATTAGAGGACCGGGTCGCAGAGAGCCACCTGTAGGTGCCCCTGATCTGTCTCCAGGGGACGTGCCTAGGATCCCCCGCCGCCTATCAAGTTTAACAGAAAGGGATCCACCAGAACCTCGTTCAGAAAGACTTCGCAGAGCGGCGTCTCATCCAGAAGGGAATCCAAGACCCCTACAGCCTATAGAACCGCAGCGTGGGCGCTCCTCAGACAGCAGCTGTGGTTGGGATGGCGAGTTTGAAGACTCTGACTTAAATCCACGATTTATTAGAGATAATGCACTACCTGGCCCTGGCGGTCACTGGGGAGGACCATGGCCTAGACGCTCAGTTTCACCACAAAGCTTTGAGGACCTCGGGGGTGGATATACACCGGACTGCAGCTCTAATGAGAACTTGACATCCAGTGAGGAGGAGTTGTCTTCTGGACCCTCAGGAAGGGTATCACCACGCGGTCCCTGGGGTCGCTCTCCTCCCTCTCCTGGCAGTGCCAGTCCTCCCACACCTCAGGCACCTGCTCGCCACTGTCAGCTGAGGGTATCTGAAGCCGCAATTGTTGGGGTGAGACGCAGTGGACAGATCTGGCCAAGTTGCATAGAGCAGCCAGGAAGAGATGGAGGATATCATGCAGATGGTGGTGAGAATTTTCTGATTATCCCTCTTTACCTTTCAGAGTTGCTGAACCCTTCCAACATCATTCTATGTCCTCATTCTCTGCTTTTTTTATTGAGCTTGACTCCTATCTATCTTATGTATCCTATCTCTCCTATGTATCCTATCTATCTAATCACAAGTGCACTACGTATACATTTGTAATTCAGTGTTAACTGCAACCTGTGAAATAAATCAGAGACATGAAAGAAGTGATAATTTAGGCTTCTCTTCAGATCTTGAGCCAAATTAATCCTGGCAGTGCCCTTGAGGCTGTAGATAAGTTTTTTGTTAAGGTGCCCATATGTATTCGGCTATTCCTCCCAAACCCCTATAGACGCTCTCTTCGGCCTAACCCCACATTCACACTTTTTTTTTTCCCCCTATAGTGCACAGTTTTACAAACAGATCAGTGTATCTGGTCTGTGAACATGTCCTATTCTCAGACCAGTCTCTGCTATTAAAGTCTATGGGGTCCGTATAAAACGGTTGGACACAGAACACATACAATACTTTGTACTTCAGGCTTCAATCTGGTTTAGATCTGTTGCTCACTGATCCATTGTTAAGAGACAAAAGATAACCAAAAAGATCAGATGGTTTGACCTGTTTCAGGTTTTAAAAACAAAGGAGAAAAAAACTGATGCCAAACTGAAGAAAAAATCCTGTTTTTTTTTGTAAAAGAAGGATAGTACTGTGAAAATAATCAGAGCGATCCCATTAGTATAGTACTAGTATAGGTAGGGGAAATTAAGAAAGAAAAAACTGCTCACCTTAGGCCCCTTTCACACTAGCGCTTAAGTCAAGTTGCGGCAGATCCGGCAGACTTACCACATCTGCCGCCTAACGGCCGCACTTGCGGCAAGCCCCATGAATTGTCTATGGGTCTTGCAGCAAGTGCGGGTATAGCTGCAGCTGCGGCCGCGAAAATAAAAGCGATCAGCAGCAGCTTTTTTTCATGGCCCCAAGGTCCGGAACAGCGGCTATACCGCACTTGCCGCAAGCCCCACAGACAATGCATGGGGCTTGCCGCAAGTGCGGCTGTTAGGTGGCAGATGCGGTAAATCTGCCGTAATTTGAATAAAACGCTAGTGCGAAAGGGGCCTTAGCCAAGAGTAAAGAAAAGCAATATTGGCATTGCTGACGCTCCTAAGCAGTTTATCAGATGGGTCCAGAGTAGAAGATTTACATCTGGTAGAAGGATTGAAGTCTCTGGTCCTGTCTGTAGAAGGTGAAAACCTCTTGCTTTATTTCAGGCTATTTAAAAAGAAAGGACGGTAGTAGAAAAAATAAAAAATAGATTAGGAATGAAAGGATGAACTTGTTTTCGATCTAGTACTTGGTTCTTTGTCAGTTTATTCTTGTAAGACTTGATAGAGAATGTGGCCTTAGAGGGGAGTTATCAGACACCTGCCGGCATCAGATCAGAATTTACACATATTGAATTCAATAGGGTGATCACTTTGTCTCCCAACATCATCCATCGGGGAGAAGCTGGAACCCCTCTCCTTACTGAAAACATTGGATAGTCAGGTTTGACTACCCAAAGAATTAGTCATTATGGTGGGGAATATGTCAGTGCTGTACAAGTAACAGAAATATAGAAGTATTATCTCAATAAGCCTATAGCTTTCACTAACAAAGCCTATGAGTAAATGTGCATAATCCCTACAGCCTACCCCACAATATTTACCCTTGTCTTAGAACACTCCCCTCCTGACATGCGCAGACATGGATTGCGCTCTCCAACTCATGTCTTACATTTAAAGGGAACCTGTCAGGTCATTTATGCCCCCCAAACCTATCACTACCTGCCCCTGTATATAGGAAAAAGTAAGAGCAGCACATTAAACAGTCCAGGGTGCAGGGCCTACCTTGACAGCTTTCCCACTTGCCAGGTACATACCATTAAAAAAACATAGGCAGCACTTGAAAAAATGCAGTTAATACAAGACCTTTATTTGTCAAGGACTAGGCAACGTTTCAATCATTGGTGGATCTTTGTCAAGCTTGCCAAAGATCCACCAAGCATTTGAAACGTTGCCTAGTCCTTGACCAACAAAGGTCTTTTATTAACTGCATTTTTTTGAGTGCTGCCTATGTTTTTTTTACTGGTATGTACCTGTCCCTGCAGCGTCCTACTATACCCCTAAGCATCCCTGTCTGACCTAAATGTGTAGTATAATGGTTGAAAAAAACACTTTTTATAACTTACATTTTCCCCCATTGTCTAGTCGTGTGGGTGTTCTCTAAGGCTCCATGTCCCCTGTGGCTCCGTGGTTATCACACCCCAGTGGGCGTGATAATTCAGAAGCAGGGTCTTGCATTTGAAATTCATGGGCCTCCTTCCTGGTATGACACGCAGCTGCACACCATTTCGTGTCCTGTGCATTGTAAGGGATTATTTGCTGTACAGGCTGGCTTCGGACTGTGTACTGCACATGGTCTGGAGCCAGCCAGTACAACTAATACACCCTCACACTGTGCAGGACTGGAAATGACGCACGGCCACGTGGCATGCCAGGAAGGAGACCCATGGATTTCAAATGCAAGACCCTGCTTCTGAATTATCACGCCCACCGGGGTGTGATAACAGAGTGAGGGGGGACATGGAGCCTTAGAGAACACCCACATGTCTAGACAATCGGGGGGAGGGGGGGGAATGTAAGCTATTAAAAGCGTTTTTTCAACCATTATACTACACATTTAGGTCAGACAGGGATGATTAGGTGTGTACTAGGAATCTGCAGGGACAGGTAGTGATAGGTTTGGGGGAATAAACTTGCTGACAGGTTCCCTTTCAATCGATGGCTTTCATATTTTCACTTTCACGGCCGTGGTGTTCACCTATGGTACTCCAGCTGTTGGAAAACTGCAACTCCCAACTTACCTTGAGAGCACAACAGCTGGAGAGCCACATTCAGCAGACCACAAATGTCACTTCTTAAATGGTTTAACCCAGAGCTCATAATTTGGATGAAACTCTGTATAGGTAAGCTTTCATGCAGCTAAGTATTCTAGGAATGATCACATTATAATAGCCCCTGATGATTCAGTGTAATACTGAGGTTCTGTGCCTGCGTCCTTAAAGACTTCAGTTCAAATCAATTAGAGGGATTGTCCTCTACTTGGACAACCCATTCACAATCTGTTTGCTCCCGTTAAAATACAAACCCTTATACTCCTCCTGTTGTTCCAGCGGTGCAGGCACTCACTGTACCAAGGCTTACGTGAGGTTGTTACATCATAGGAGCACTGCGACACATTGGCGCTTCTTCACTTTTCCTACCTTCAGATGAATCCATCATGAAGATACAGTGAGAGCTGCAGCTGTCCCTCACTTACTATTAGTGTTTGATATGTCCGAAGGCAGGAAGAGATTTGTGCCTAAAATCCACCTGATAAAGCACTTAAAAATGCCAAAAATAATGAACCTAGTGCACAGCAATGTCAAAATAACCGCTGTCCAGATGTTAAGTCTTTTTTAGGTTTTTTTTTTTTTTTTTTTTTTTTTTTTTTTTAGGCTATGGTCACACATGCCATCCGTTTTTGCCTTAGATCCATTTTTGGGATCATTTTGGTAATTTTTTATTCAGAGTCCAAAAACGCATATGCGTTAATGCAAGTGTGTGTGCGTTTTTCAAAAACGTGTGCGTTTTTCAAAAACGGGTGCGTTTTTGTGCAGCATCCCAAAAAAACGCTGCTAGCTGCATTTTTAGGTGCATTTCAAAAAATGCATGCTTTTTTTCACATGGGCCCTATGGGAGACGCATGCGTTAGCGCATGATACATATAGGAACCATGAGTTAACGCATGCGTTTTTTGGGAAAAAAATGACTAAGTCAAAAAACGGCCAGGACCTCAGGGGACACTATTGGCACCCTGATAAAAATGGATCCGTTTTTCTATGGGCTTAAAAAGGCGAATTGGTATGTGTGACCCTGGCCTTACCCCTTCAGTTTTTGAAAGTCGTGAAGCAGCTTAAAGAAGTGACCTGACTACAAAAACAATCAGGAATGCCAAAGAACACTCTTCAGGAAAAACACCAACGATTATTAAAAAGGCCTCCGCATCGCATTTTATCATTGAGAGAAACCTGCCCTGCAATATTAGGACAGATGCCTGTGAGCATGCGCAGTAGGAAGCTTCGCCCTCCTTCATATGTAGGAAGTTGTGCACCAATAGTAGTACTGGAGGTATCAGAGGTGCTGAGGTAGGAATGGCCGCTTAGACTACTGTGTGCCATATCTCTCTGAATGGAGTCACAATAGTGTATGCCTTGTATAAATGCATAGTGGGAAAATCTCGTATTCACTCAACCCAATGTTAAGTAATGAGGGAGCTCAGACCTGCAGTGTTTTCTTTAGCACTAATCGGACAGAGGAAAAATTGCAACATGCGCGATTGTCATCGAGTCTCCGCTCACTCGCACCCATACAAGTCTATGGGTGCGGGGTGAAACATTGGACTGCAATCGGATGTCATCAGTACAGTGCAATACATGCCGAGACTGGCAATGGAGGAGATAGAGAAAGTAATCTCTCCCTCCTCTCCACACCTGTGATCTGATCAGAGAATCAGATCAAAGTATAATGACACTTGATCACACTCACAGCAGTCTGGTCCCAATGCCATTAGCATATCACATCCGATGCTTTACAATAGTGTGACTCCAGCCTAATGATAGAGGTATCTCTAGGTCACAGTAAAGGAGGAGTCTTCTAGTGCACAATGCTCACAGCCATCTGTTCTAACATTTTAGGATGGGTTTCTGTCAGTGTAATAAGGTCATTTTAATTCCTTAATGATTACTTTTCTAGACAAAATGAATGTGATTTGCAAATTGAATGTATTTAGGAATGTACAATAACATTTCCTTCACTTATTTATTTTGTGCTATTCCCGGAGAATCCCTTTAAGTGTTAACATCCATCCACCACATGAACTAAAACAGATATTGTAGTTGCTAACAGGGCTGAGGAGTCATTAAGCTAAGCCTCCGACTCCTCAATTTCCCTGAATCCTACTCCAACTCAGAATCCACCAAAATGGACACCGACTCTACGACTGTGACTCCAAAGCCATGGTTGCTGGGGCAGCTGTTTGCTGAACCCTCCTAAATACGAAAAGACAACCGCTGTAAATTAGGCCATGTGCATATGTTCAGTATTTGGTTACTATTTTACCTCAGTATTAGTAAGCCAAAATCTCTAGAGGAACAATAGAAACATGTCACCACTTCTGTATTTATCACCCACTGCTGATTTTGGTTACAAATCCTGAGGTAAAAAACTCACCAAATACTCAATATGTGCCTGAGGTATGTCCTGAGGTAAAAAAAAACTCACCAAATACTCAATATGTGCCTGAGGTATGTCCTGAGGTAAAAAAAACTTGCCAAATACTCAATATGTGCCTGTAACCTAAAAGGTGCACGAAAAAAAAAGTTGTGCAACTTGCACATGTTCAGTTTTTGGTGAGATTTCTACCTCACTACTTGTTGCCAAAATCTCTAGAGGAACAATCAGAGGAAACGTATAAAGCTGTGTGCACACGGTCCGGAGGAGCTGCGTGTTGGACGCAGCTCCTCCGGACCTGAGTGAAGCCGCGGGTGGCCGCAGGGAGACCGCAGCCGCCCTGTACTCACCATGTGTGGCGGGTGCAGGGCGGCTTCTCCCTACAGTCACCTGATGGGAGCTGCTTCCGACTCCGACGAATGGCAGCAACCCACACCGCAGCTGTCAAATCCTGAGGCAAAATGCTGAACTTGGCCTTATAGAGATGTGAAATCATGTTGCAGCCACCGTGTGTCAATATATCTTTAAGGCTGTGTTCACATGCTGCGTATTTGTCGCCTTTTCTTAAGGGCAAAAATGCACGTAAAAATAAACGTGAGAGAACAACTTGAATTGCGCTTTTTTACGCGTGTTTCTTCCAGTGCTTATAATGGGGCCTATGGAAGAAATGTGCGTAACAAATCGGAAAGAATTGACATGTTCATTCTTTTTACGCGCGAGTTTTTTGCTCCAAAAACGCTGCGTAAAATGACACGGCGTCTGTCCATTCACTTTGCTGGGAAACGCAGACGCACATGCGTTTTTGCGGCAGAAACGTGTGTAAAAAGATGCGACAAATACGCAGGATGTGAACGGGGCCTTATTGTTTGCCTTGTCCAGTAAAGAAATCAGTAAAAGTCGGATTGCGGCTAATCATATTCGTTAACTAGAGCAGCAAATTCTGCAGATTATAAGAACGTGGCCTACATTCATTCCTCTAAGTAGGGGAAAGAAGAAGATGTAGACGTGTGCTGGCTAAATGTTACCAGGTTTAACAGACGACCGTTTAATTGGATTACTTGTATCGGTTAATTCTTTCTGTTAAGATTCGTGAGGAACTAATGAGTCAGGAGTCATCTAAGAGAATATTGCTGTGATGTTCGGAAACACCTGAGATGGAAAGGATTTCAGTTTCATCATCCTAAACATGAATACTACAGCAACGCTGCTGACATCACTGTTCCCTAAAGCATTGCTTGTTCCATTTTACTAAATGCAGAACTTCCACATAGGAGAATAAGCTCATCTCCTTCACCATCCTATAATACTAAATGCATGTGCAAACCTTAAAAGAAGCTGTTTTCATTCCTCGCACCCAGGTAGCGTGTCATGTAAGCATTCTTATATATCGTGTAGGTGCCACTTACCTATGGCTACAGCTCTCTGCCCTCCTTCATAGAGCAGCAGTGGTTAGTGTAAAACTATTATAAACTAACATCAGTTTACGTGGACCACCATGTGGCACCACACCACCACCAATCAGAAAACCTCTGATAATCAGCGATTATTTACTAGACTGTTTAAACAGGCAGATCAAAGTATACGATGCGCACTGAGCAAATAGATGGCTGCCACAGTTATCGGCAGAGCGAGTCCTGTTTACACTGGACAATTATTATTATTTATTATTATTATTTATTTGTATAGCGCTATTATATTCCATGCCACTTTACATGCTAAAAGGGCAGACTAGGACAAGTAACATAGTAACAATAAATGTTGACAATTTGATCGTACAGATACAAGAGGGGAGAAATCCTGTCCGCAAAGGCTCACAGTCTACGAGGGGCGGGTGGGGATACAGTGGGAGGGGGAAATTCCAGTCGTGAGGTGGTGTGGTGGACCGGGTCTTATTTTAGGTAGTAGGCTTGGCGGAACAAGTGGGTCTTCAGGCTTCTTTTGAAGGTTCCCATGGTAGGAGAATGTCTGATGTGTTGGGGCAGTGAGGTCCAGAGTATGTGTGAAGCACGGGAGAAATCCTGTATGCGGTTGTGCGAAGAGGAGATGAGGGGGGAGTAGAGGAGATGCTGTTGGGAGGATCTCAGGTTGCTTGAGGGTAGGTATCGGGTGACCATGTCAGAGATGTATGGAGGGGACAGGTTGTGAATGGCTTTGTATGTCATGGTTAATGTTTTAAACCGGGATCTCTGGGAAGTAGGGAGCCAGTGAAGGGCTTGGCAGAGAGGGGAGACAGGGGAGTAGCGGGGAGACAGATGGATTAGGCGGGCAGCGGAGTACAGGATAGATTGGAGAGGTGCAAGGGAGGTATTGGGGAGGTCGGTGAGCAGTAGGTTGCAGTAGTCGAGGCGGGAGATGATTAGAGCGTGAATAAGGGTTTTAGCAGTGTCGTGGTCAAGGAAAGTGCGAATCCTATAGATGTTTTTGAGCTGGAGGTGGCGAGGGCCTGGATGTGGGGCTTGAAGGAGAGGGAAGAGTCAAGGATAACCCCGAGACACTTGGCATGGGGGACAGGGGAGAGAGAGCAGTTGTTGATAACAATGGATAGGTCAGGTAGTGAGAGGGAGCGTCTTGGGGGGGAAGACTATGAACTTGGTTTTGTCCATGTTCAGTTTAAGAAAGCGAGCAGAGAAGAAGGGTGAGATGGCGGACAGGCAGTGTGGAATTTTGGATAGAAGGGAGGCGATGTCAAGACCAGACAGGTAGCTTTGGGTGTCGTCGGCGTAGAGGTGGTACAATGCCCCACTATGAATGATTAGCTTTTATGCTGCGCAAGAAGATCATTTCATCCAATCAACAAACGATTTGCCTATTCAAAGGGGGTTGGCAACCTGTTTAAATGGCAAGTTAATCATGAAATGAGATTTTTTAAGAATGCTTATTCTTGACCATCTTTTAGTGTAAATGCAGTTTTAAGAAAATCGATCAACATTTTCTGGTCATCATAATGGGAGACCCAGACAATGGGTTTAGGGCACTGCCCTCCGGAGGTCACACTAGGTACTACAAGTTTGTAGACACCGCCCCCTCCGCTTATAAACCCCTACCGCAGGGAACATCCTCAGTTTTAACCTTAGTGTGCTCGGAGGATCACGCTTTGCTTGCACTTCACTGCATTCTCACTGCTTACGTGATGGCGTCTGAAGACAAGGTAATAAGGTCCCAGTCGGGACCGGTGACAGCCTCCCCGCTCACCCTTAGTGGCACACGCTGGTGGAGGTACCGGAGGGCCTAGAGCCTGGACACTTTGTGTTCTCCCGGTACGCTGTTACACTCCTCTCCATCCCTCTCTGGGGGGCTCTGGTGAGTGGGAGATGGGAGCCTTGCACAGCTCCGCTCCGTCCGAGGCCTCCCTAAATGGTGCTTACAGACCGGACTGGAGCCAGCCCAGTCCGAGGCCTCCCTAAATGGTGCTTACACTCCGGACTGGGCTGAGCGGCCCAGTCTGAGGCCTCCCTAAATGGTGCTTACACTCCAGACTGGTGCTGCACCCCCGTCCGAGGCCTCCCTAAATGGTGCTTACAGACCGGACCGGCACTGAGGCACTCTGTGTCTCCTGTGTGCCTGGGGGTAGTGTCTGGCACTTTATGTGTTTCATGACACTCAGACCGCGCGTTGCCCTCGGGCCCGCGGTTCTGCGGGTGTACCCTGTGCTGGGGTCACCCTGGCTGACCGCCCTGTGTGTCACAGGGGCTGAGGCCGTAGGCTGCGGATGTGTGATGTATTTGCAGTCTGTGTACAATGTTTTTTACACTGTTTCCCGCGCTGCGGGCTCCAGCTCCCTCATGAGAAGGATGCTTGGAGGATGGGATGCAGCCCGTGCGGTGACGTCACCGCGGGGCGTGTGTGTGTGTTTCCCGCGTGTCTTCGGCGCCGCCCACAGTTTCACTGTCGGCGGCCATCTTTACCCTCACTTCCCGGCTGGGAACTGTATGCAGCGTGCGTCTGCACTCCAGAGGGGAGACCGGAAGACGGCGCGGAGGTCACACACACACACCGCTCCCTCATACCGCTTACAGCGGTCGGTAAGCCACCGGGATCCCCGGTTTTATTGTCTGCAATTGGGCTTATCTACCCCTACTGTGGCCATGTCCTCAGCTGGGAAGCGTGCTGCTAAGGCGGCCGAGACCACCGTTACATGTGCTACGTGCAATGGAACACTGGTGGAGGGGTCCTGCAATTCCTGCGGACGCCCAGAGGCCCGGGCTGCAACTGCTGGGTCAGCAACCCCGGTGCTATACCCCGAGGTTCAGGTGATCTCAGGGCCATGGGAGACTCAGAACAGGATCAATGAATCTCTGTTGTCTCAGCTGTCCTCCATGTCGCAATCCCTGGAGGCACTTAATAGGAGACTGGATAGCCCAGCTACTCCTTCCAGTTACCCCCGGGTGTCTCCCTCTTCTGCTGTGAGACCCCTTAAGCGGGCTCGTCGTGAGGCTTCACCCGAGCTCCAGACTCTCTCTGAGGAGGAGCGTTCCTCTGATGGTGAGGAAGATGATGGGGGTTCAACTTTCGGGTCTGTGTCTGAACCTCCAGATGGGGTGGAGGATCTGGTGTCCTCTATTAACGAGTCCTTACGTCTCGTGACATCCCCTGAGGAGGTGGCTGTACACCCGAAGGAGGTCTATCAATGGCTGCGGCCCGAGGCTAGACCAAGTGGCTCCTTCTTGGACCACACCAACTTTGGAAGGGTGGTTAGGGCACCCAGGTTACATCCTGGGCGGCGTTATGTCCGAAAACCGAAGGACACTCGCTTTCCCTTCCCCCAGGAGGTGCTTCAAGAATGGTCGCAGTCCCCGAAGGTGGATGCTTCCATGACCAGGATTGCTGCACGCTCCCTATTTTCTGCCTCTGATAGCTCCTCGTTGAAGGATGCGACTGATAGACAGGTCGAGCAACTCGCCAAGTCTTCCTATGAGGCTGTGGGGTCGTCCTTTGCCCCCAATTTTGCCGCGGTTTGGACCTTACAAGCAATTACTGTCTGCTTGGATGGTATCGCGGTACTGGCAAG
Organism: Allobates femoralis; assembly: GCA_033576535.1. Lineage (NCBI taxonomy): Eukaryota > Metazoa > Chordata > Amphibia > Anura > Aromobatidae > Allobates > Allobates femoralis. Next base: position 643,482,556 of record JARQOC010000003.1, read on the forward strand.
GTCCAGTCCAGAGGTCAAGGCACTTACCGAGAGGGCAAGAGCTTATGCTGACTACGCCAGGACGGCGTCTCTGGAAGCTGCCAATCGCTCAGCTGTGGCCTCGGCCAATGCTATTGCGATTCGTAGGTTGTTGTGGCTGCGTCTCTGGGACTCAGATGCCACATCTAAGAAGATTTTGCAGAATCTTCCATTTGCTGGTGACAGGCTGTTTGGCACTGAACTGGACAGGCTGATAAAGGATTCTGCTGAATCTAAGATACCGCAGAATAAGCCTAAGCCACAATATACGGTGAAAAGGAACCCAAAACAGTGGTCCTTTCGCTCCAGCTTACAGTCATCAGCATCGTCCGCTCGTGCGGACCGAGGGGGCAAGCCTGCTTCGCAGTGGCGCACCAAGAGTCGTCCCAAGAAGCCGGCGGGGGCAGCAGCTGCCACCCCCAAACCCGCCTCTACATGACTCGCTCTCCCTTCCTGCCTCCCCACAGGTGGGGGGCCGCTTGTCTCACTTTCAAGACCAGTGGCTTCTTCACGTTCAAGATCAGTGGGTTCGAGACGTGGTCTCGAGAGGTTACAGGATAGAGCTGACATCACAACCTTTACACCGGTTCCATCGGTCGGTCCCATCGCCAGACAAGGCTCAGGCTTTTTATCTGGTGTTGGAAGGTCTCCGCAGGGACGGAGTGGTGGTCCCAGTGCCCACGGCAGAGAGGTTCAGGGGTTTTTACTCCAACCTCTTTATCGTCCCAAAGAAGGACGGATCCTTCCGCCCGGTTCTGGACCTGAAGTTGTTCAACCGCCACGTGCTGGTTCGGAAGTTCCGTATGGAATCACTGCGCTCAGTGATCGCGGCTGTGTCACAGGGGGACTTCTTAGCGTCCATAGATATCAGAGACGCTTACCTTCACGTGCCCATTGCACCGGCTCACCAGCGATGGTTGAGATTTGCAGTGGGGGAGGAACACTTCCAATTTGTGGCGCTGCCGTTCGGCTTGGCCTCGGCACCGCGGGTGTTCACAAAGGTGATGGCCTCTATGATGGCTCTCCTGCACGTGCAGGGCCATGCCGTCATTCCCTATTTGGACGACCTGCTGGTCAGGGCGCCATCGGAACACCTCTGTCAAGCGAGCCTGGATGTGACCATGCGGTCTCTGGAACAATTCGGTTGGCTCCTCAATGTTCAGAAGTCAACCTTGGTTCCGACCCAGTCCTTGACTTATTTGGGCATGGACTTCAACACGTCCTCAGCCCTGGTGTCTCTGCCACAATCCAAACAGGTGGCGATCCGATCGGGAGTACAAGCAGTGCTCCTGTCACCACAATCATCCCTTCGTGGGTTGATGAAGCTGGTGGGTCGCATGGTGGCGGCAATAGAGGCGGTGCCGTTTGCACAATTTCGCCTCCGTCCTCTCCAGCTGGAGATCCTACGCAGGTGGGACAAGAGGACGATCTCGCTGAATCGGCTGGTGACACTGTCACAACCGACCCGAGATTCCCTGCAGTGGTGGCTTCAACCACATCACTTGTCGCGGGGCCGGCCCTTCATGAAACCGTCTTGGTTAGTGGTGACCACCGACGCCAGTCTGAAGGGCTGGGGTGCGGTGTTCTTACACCACAGGGCCCAAGGCCTCTGGACTCTGTCGGAGTCGGCATTGCAGTTCACATCCCAGGGGTCGAAAACTGGGAGGCCGACTATCTGAGCAGGCAGGGGATGGACGCCGGAGAGTGGGCCCTTCATCCAGACGTCTTTCGGGACATCTGCAGCAGATGGGGCACTCCGGACGTGGATCTGATGGCCTCACGGCTGAATCATCAGGTTCCGCAATACATGGCGAGGTCATGGGACCCCCAGTCGTTGGGAGCGGACGCCCTGATCTTGACTTGGTCCAGATTCAATCTACCATATGTGTTCCCTCCTCTGGCTCTGATTCCCAGGGTGCTGTGGAAAATCAGGTCGGAATGCAGGGTAGCCATTCTAGTGGCTCCAGACTGGCCCAGGAGGTCCTGGTATCCGGACCTGTGGCAACTATCAGGCGGACACAGGTGGGCTCTTCCAGAACGCGCAGATCTTCTCGCGCAAGGCCCATTCTTCCACCTCAATTCCAAGGCCCTCAGATTGACTGCATGGCTCTTGAGGCCTGGCTGCTGACATCCAGGGGATTCTCCCCTACAGTGGTTGCCACTATGAATCGGGCTAGAAAGCCAGTTTCCAGGAAAATGTACCACAGGACGTGGAAAATCTTTTTTACCTGGTGTGCCTCTGGGGGCCGGTCCCCGTGGCCCTTGTCCATCCCGACATTGTTGGCATTCCTACAGTCGGGTTTGGAGTTGGGATTATCCCTTGGCTCCTTAAAGGGTCAGGTCTCAGCACTTTCTGTGCTGTTTGACAGACGATTGGCGCTTCTCCCGAAGGTCCGTCAATTTCTGCAGGGGGTGTCGCGGATGGTTCCACCCTACAAAAGACCTCTGGATCCGTGGGACCTTAACATGGTCCTGGCGGCATTGCAAAAACCGCCATTTGAGCCTCTGAGGGAGGTTTCCCTTTCTCGTCTATCCCAGAAAGTGGCTTTTCTGGTGGCGATTACATCTCTGAGGAGGGTCTCAGAATTGGCTGCACTATCGTGCAAGTCTCCTTTTCTGGTGGTTCACCAAGACAAGGTGGTGTTGCGTCCACGGCCGGAATTCTTGCCAAAGGTGGTTTCAACGTTTCACCTGAACCAGGAGATCGTTCTCCCATCATTTTGCCCCGCTCCCGTTCATCAGGTTGAGCGCGACCTCCATACTCTGGATCTCGTGAGAGCTATACGCATTTATGTGTCCAGAACCGCCTCCTTTAGGAGTTCGGATTCTTTGTTTGTTCTTACGACAGGTCGCTGTAAGGGGTCCGCGGCTTCAAAGTCAACCTTAGCCAGGTGGATTAAGGCTTCCATTCAAGAGGCTTACCGGTCTTCTGGTTTGCCTCTCCCGGTGGGATTGAAGGCTCACTCTACCAGAGCCGTAGGTGCCTCATGGGCCTTGCGACATAGAGCATCTGCTCTACAGGTGTGTCAGGCGGCCACTTGGTCCAGCCTGCACACTTTCTCTAAGCACTATATGGTGCATGCCCATGCCTCTGCGGATGCAAGTTTGGGCAGGCGGGTTCTCCAGGCGGCGGTTGCCCACCTTTAAAGGGAACCATGTGTTATCCGTCTTGTTGAGGAACTCTTCCCGCCCTGGGGTATTGCTTTAGGACATCCCCATTGTCTGGGTCTCCCATTATGATGACCAGAAAAAAGAGAATTTTGTTTACGTACCGTAAATTCTTTTTTCTTTAATCATCAATGGGAGACCCAGTACCCACCCAGTTGTTCCTTTGCATGTTTTGCATTGGCCCTGTTCTCTGTTGAGACAGTGTTTGCCGGGTTGTTGAACCGTTTGTGCACGGCGTTCTTCCCGATGTTTCGGGTGTGTTTATTTTCCTCCTCGCAGCTTGTAGACCAAACTGAGGATGTTCCCTGCGGTAGGGGTTTATAAGCGGAGGGGGCGGTGTCTACAAACTTGTAGTACCTAGTGTGACCTCCGGAGGGCAGTGCCCTAAACCCATTGTCTGGGTCTCCCATTGATGATTAAAGAAAAAAGAATTTACGGTACGTAAACAAAATTCTCTTTTTTTTTTGCGACGTGATCTGATGCAGCATGAGGTATCGACAGAGACCCTAATTCCAGCGATTTATCACGTGGTTTATTGGGTGCAGCATTTATGGTACAATCACAATTTTCCCTGCTGCAGGTTTAGCAGAGCTCAGAATACTGGGCCTTGTATGACCCATACATATAGTGACAAAGAGCAGCTAAACAGTGGAGGTGCTAGTTGGCATAGGCAACCTGTCCTGCAGTGATAATCTCCTGCCGATAAAACACTGATTGGATTGAAACAGCAAACCACAACCCTGTTAGTGACACGTCCCTGTAATGACAGTCTCACTTTTATCCAGGGTTGTGGAGTCGGTAAGTCAAACCTCCGACTCCTCAATTTCCCTGACTCCAACTCCTTTACACATGGCTCATGTTTAAATGATAAATTTATTGTAGTGCAGTGGTAACATCAGGCTTTTAATCATTATTATGACATGATAACCAAGTTATTTAGCTATAACATAATTCATAATAATAATATTTAGCACATGCACAAATTGAACTATTTACCCAATTTATAATATATTTTAGGAGTCAGAGTTGGTCCATTTTATACCGAGTCAGACTCCACCAAAATGGGCTCCGACTCCAACTCCACAGACCTTGTATGTCACAGTGCTTCTAACCCTCTTGTTTCTGAGCGTCTATTTTGTCTATTTTAGTTTTTACATTAACAACTTGATGAATAATATAAAGCTGGATACAGTTTACTATATTAATAATTGTAATGAATCTATGAACACTGCATGACATAAAGATAGTAACTTACGGTATATGTAATCTGTTTGTGACAACCATAGGCATGTCTAATCCGTAATACAGATAAAAGTAGTACATGCTGAGTTTGTTTTTGTTTTACTCACAGACCATCGGTCTTTTGTGTGAAATACCACATTGACTTGCATTGGTCCTTGTGCTGTCAATATGCAGGACATTTTCCATATGGACAGCACAGGGACATTTAAGGGTGCGTGCACACGGTCCGGAGGAGCTGCGTGTTGGACGCAGCTCCTCCGGACCTGACTGAAGTCGCGGGTGGCCGCAGGGAGACCGCAGCCGCCCTGTACTCACCATGTGCGTCGGGTGCGGGGCGGCTTCTCCCTGCAGTCACCAGATGGGAGCCGCTTCCAACTCTGCAACATGAAATAAACATGCTGCGGAGGAGAGGACTGCCTGCAACCCGCACCGCAGCTTCAAAGACGCTGCGGGCGGGTTACGCAGTGAGGATGGGATTTCTTGAAATCCCATCTACTATGCTAGTACTGTACTATGCAGCGCTTTGGATGCAGCGGCAAGACGCTGCGTCCAAAACGCTGCGTACACTGATCGTGTGCACGCACCCTTATACACTGATCTGAATGAGACATTAGGCTATGCAGGTCTCATGATCTCCAATGTGGCTTTAGTAAGGCCGGCTTCACACTGCAGGTGTGATCCGATCCGTGGCTGTCAGCTTGAGCTAGACAGCCCCGGACCGGATTTTGGCCCCATAGTATCCTATGGGGCCGGATGGAGCTGAATGGCAGCTCTCTGCCATCCGGTTTCCATCACTGCAGGAGAATCCGGGAGAATTCAGATTTTTCTCACGAACACAAAAAACGTTGGTTGCAACGTTTTTGTGTCTGAGGAGAAAAATCGCCCCTAATTGCCTTCTCCCGAATTTGCCTGGATCCTCCCAGAACCAGGACAATCTGGCGCTCCCTAACATGGGAGCCTATGGGGCCGGATTGCCCCGATCCGGGAGGATCTGGGAACCGGACACCTGCGGCTGCACGCCGCTGTTAGTTCAGGACCACGGCTAGCTCCCCGCGAGCCGCAGTCCTGAATAATCAGCAGCATCAGCTGCTTCAGGCTGCACACCGCACCGGAGGGTATATTAGCCCTCCGGTTCTGTGTGCTGATCTGGTCCGGGGCTGTCAGGTTCACCCTGACAGCCACGGATCGGATCACACCCGCAGTGTGAAGCCAGCCTAAGAAAATACAGCTACAATGCAGTTGTGTGAATTGGCCCTCAGGCAGGTGTATACCTCAGTAGCAATGTCTGGCATATACTGTACCTCTAGGGTCTGTCATGCAGTGTCATGTCACTCATAGACTTCAGTGCCACAAAAACCTATTTTTCCATGAGAAGCAAAATTGACTGATGGATTTGCACAGGAATTGCTCCTCCACCCTTGGGGCTTTTTTACGTGTAGGTTTACACTATTATTTGTTCCAAATTGTAGATAATTTATGCATATCCATTTCTCAAGCCAATTACTTTTGTCCTAATTTTCCACAAGTGGAAATATGAGGCCCTAGATAATAAACTGCCATCAATTATCATTCATTTATGCATATATTCATGTAATCTTCAAGTCATATGGAAGAATTCTGTTGTATAATAATTTTTGGGATGTGGCACCAGAATATGCATCTGAATGCAATTTTTTACAATTCGAGAGTTATGTTCAGGGGAATACACTGTATAAATGTGAGCAGAAGAATGTATTAATTTAGCAGGTGGTGGTACAGTTTGGACATACATACATGGCGGTGTGCGTGGATTGTGAGAGGCGCCGCACAGTGTCACTATGGGTCTACATACATTACCAATAGGTACTTGTTGTGCTGCAGCATGGCACCTCCATGAGGTATTGTGTTGTTACTTAGGAGTTATACAGGGTGGGCCATTTATATAGATGCACCTAAATAAAATAGGAATGGTTGGTGATATCAACTTCCTGTTTGTGGCACATTAGTATATGGGAGGGGAAAACTTTTCCAGATGGGTGGTGACTATGGTGGCCATTTTGAAGTCGGCCATTTTGGATCCAACTTTATTTTTTTCAATGGGAAGGGGGTCATGTGACACATCAAACGTGTTAAGAATTTAATAAGAAAAACAATGGTGTGCTTGGAAACTTCAATGCCACTGGATATCAGAAATTGCTGCATGATTCAGATATCCAGTGGCATTGAGGTTTCCATTGATGATGAATGGCCCCACTATCTTTGTACCCCATATATCACACCATACCATCAATTTTTGTGTTCCAGCAGTCTTGGAAGGATCTATCCACTGTGGGTTAGTGTCAGACCAATAGCAATGGTTTTGTTTGTTAACGTCACCATTCACCAAAAAATTTTCCTCATCCCTCATCTGTAGGCAGTTCTCTATGCTGTGAAGATACGAGATGTGCAGCATCTGAAACAACAGATACTGGAAGCCTGTGCTAGCATTTCTTCTGCTGTGTTGCTATCAGTGTGTCAAGAGTGGGAGAAGAGGGTGGCATTGACAATCCAACACAATGGGCAGCACTTTGTGCACATTTTATAAGTGCTCATAAACTTGTAAATAACTCATGAAAGAATAAAGTTGCGTTAAAACCAAGCACACCATTGCTTTTCTTATGAAACTTTCAATAAGTATGATGTGTCACATGACCCTCTTCCCATTGAGAAAAAGAAAGTTGGATCCAAAATGGCCACCATGGTCACCACTCATCTGGAAAAGTTTTCCCCCTCCCATATACTAATATGCCACAAACAGGAAGTTGATATCACCAACCATTCCCAATTTATTTAGGTGCATCCATATAAATGGTTCACCCTGTCCTTAAAGGGAAGAAGCTCTTTGTAATGGCAAACAATGGAGCAAAATCTCTGTCTCCATGATTAAAATTAGAAGCACAATGAGGTATAACATGGTGTGATACCAGGCACTGATTCATAACGTTGGCGAGCCATAAGACCATGTGGAGAAGCCCAATGATCTACACAATAAGAAATTAGAGAGAGATATTGAACTTACTTACTGAATAAAAATATAAATACACTTTAGTTTTTGCTTCCATTTTTCATGAGCTGAACACAAAGATGAAAGACTTTCTCTACATACACAAAGGTCTTTTTCTCTCAAATATTGTTCACAAATGTGTCTTAATCTGTGTTAGTGTACTTTCACATCAGCGGTTTTTGAAATCGCGGAAGATGCGGTGAAAAAAACGCATCTGCCGCGATTACCGCATACCGGCTGCACTTGCGGCACAGTTGCGGCACCGTTGCGGCAAGCCCCATACAATGTATATGCGGGCTTGCGGCAAGTGCGGTATCTGCACTTGCGGCAGGTGCGGCCGCTGTTTTTTTCGCGGCCGCACCTGCCGCAAGTGCCAAAACCGCACTTGCCCCAAGCCCGCATATACATTGTATGGGGCTTGCCGCAACTGTGCCGCAAGTGCAGCCGGTATGCGGTAATCGCGTCAGATGCGTTTTTTCACCGCATCTGCCGCGATTTAAAAAAAACGCTGATATGAAAGTACCCTTAGGGCGGTTTAGCATTTGCGTTTTTTATTGTATCCGGTCAGATCAGGCGAAAACTCCATCTGACCAGATACGTTTTTTGCCTTTAAACCGGATGAAACCGTACTGGTATTATACTGGATCCATATGCCGGTTCCTTATACCAGTACAGTTTCATCTGGCTGCATCCGGTATTTTCTGGATCCGTTTGCCTGATTTGGGTGTGTAGCGAACACCTGAGTGTTCGGCATGGACCCCGAATAGGGACTTACCGTGATTAAAGCACCTGTCTCGCCACTGCGGTCACCTCTGGGTCCGCTCTACACTGCCTGCTAAACAGCCAAACGTAGACGCCCAATGTCTGTGACATTGTCTGTGATTGACTCTTATGTCCCATCCAGTGCATCTGTGATTGGTTGCTGGCACGGTGGGTGGGGCACAACAGTCAATCACAGACACGGTCACAGGCAATGGGCGTCCGTGAGTGGCTGTTCAGCAGCCAATGCAGTGAATATTAGATTAGGCTAATGAGCACGACCTGCAAGTCACCGCTAGCGGAAAGACAGGTGAGTATAATGCTTTAATCACGTTAAGTCCCTGTTCTGGGTCCATGCATGAACACTCAGGTGTTCAATATGGACCGCGAACTTTACATGTGTGATGTTACCGCGCATGCTTAGTAGTCATGCCGAATACGGTTTTACTGGATCAGAAATGAACCGGTAAAACCGGATCCGGCACCCATTGATACAAATTGACATCCATTGACAAACCTAAATAATGCCGCAGTATGCCTGATTCGGTCAGAAGCAGTTTTGTACTGAGGCCAAAAAATGCTATATGTTCCGTTTTTTTTGCTTGGTAAAATAACAGTTTTGGCTTAATCTGGATGCAAACAAAAGTGTCTGAGTGCCCATTGAAAATCTATGGGCACAAACCGGATCCAGTTTGAATTCTGGTTTTAAAAAAAAGCCAGATCTCTGCCGGATTTAGAAAAAAAAAATGCACATGTCAAAGTGTCCTTATGCCGGCTTCACACCACAGTTTTCAGCTGTCAACTTCTGTCCGGTTTAAACTGGACAGAACCTGATCCGGTTTTGCCCCCATGTATTCCTATGGTGCCGGATTGGTCCTATTTGCCAATTCGATGTTGTGTTTTCTGACCCTGATCTGATTTTGTCCGGTTTTTCACCGGGCACAAAATCAGAGCCTGCATAATTTTTTGGCTCCGGTTCAAAAATCAGACACAATCAAACAGTCCCGGATCTGGGGCGATCCGGCGCCCATAACATGGTAGTCTATGGGCGACAGATCTATAAAAAAAATTGGATTGTTTCCCGGATCCGATGTACATCACAGCGCAGGCTTTCAAATGCTGCCGTGCTCATTCAGCACCATGGACAGCAGCATTTCAGAGACACGGCTGAATGTACAGTACCATGAAGAGCAGCGCTGCACACATGGCTGTGAATTCAGCACTATGGACAGCAGCATTTCACACACAGGCTGACAGATCAGAACTGTGGACAGCAGCAGAAACGAATCCTGCAAAAAACGAGATCGGAAGGCATATTTGGTCACAGTTTCTGCTCATCATGTGCTGTCAGGTTCTGTCCGGTGGATCCTGCAAAAAACAGGACTGCACTGCGACTGCACTCGCTTCTGACTCGCAATGCGAGTTAGGTGTGGGGGACTCGCACCAGTGTGCCCTGCCTGATAGGACAACACTGGTCAGAGTGCAATGCGAGTTTCCCTCACCCAGCGTGCCTTCAGCCTGAGGCTGGTTTCACACAGCAGTTTTTTGCCTAATCAGGTTCCATCCAGTTTGTGTGCCAAAACCAGGAGAGGAACTTGCAGTGAAAAACTATGATTGAAAGACTGACACCTGTTCTGAGTGTTGGAGATGCTCCTGGTTTTGGCACACAAACCTGATCGAACCTGATCAGGTAAAAAATTCAGTGTGAAACCAGCCTGAAATGTGCAGTTTTTCAGTATTGGGAGGGGGAGGGGTCAGAAAATCAGTCAGTATCTGGTCAGACCACCATTTGCCAGTCTATCATCTGCTCTGTACAGCAATGACCGGATTTATCCATGAAGAGAACATCCCTTCAACATGCCAGACGCAAGTGAGCATTTGGCCACTCAAGTCAGATACGACAATGAACTGCAGTCAGGTGGAGCCCCAGATGAGGTTTTGTGACGCAACAGCGACCTTGCCAGTGATCTTGCTATGTTTGACACCCAGCAGCAACCGTCCCCCGCTGTGACATCGCTGATCGTGTCGGAATTGCCTGGACCATTTTTTGATTGTCGGGCTCTTGCTGGGCACCATGCATCGGTGTGTTTGATGCCTTAACAACGACCTCATTGGCGACTCAGACCTCAGCCACGTAGGTCTGAGTCATCAGACTAGCTGCTGTGTGACAGGGTCCCAACGACTGCTGAGGTCGATATAGGGGTCACCGTATCATTGCTGCATCGTTGGAGTAGATCTGACTGTTTGACAACTCACCAGCGACCAGGTAGCGACGTTCCAGCGATCCCTGGAACGTCGCCAAGTGTAAAGGGACCCTTAGGCTATGTTCTCATGCAGCTCTGTAACAACAAAAGCAGCACAAGCAAATGTATTGTGTTTGTGCACATTACAAATACAGGGAATCACAAAGACCCACACACAGAGACAAACACACATAGACAGACACACTTTCTTATGCTCTCCATCAAGCCCATGGCGAACCCCAGTGATGTCTTCCTCCATGCATCGGCAGAAGCTGTGTTTATTGTCCTTCCAGGGCCTGCGCACGATGTGACAGCCTGAGTCACGTGACCAGTCACATGGCGCAGATTCTGGAAAGACAATAAACATAGCTTCTGCCGGTGCACGGAGACAGACACCACCGGGGCTCGCCAGGGAGTGTGAGTATTGCAGCGCTTTTGCTGTGGAAATCTCTGGAAAAAAATGCCTCACAGATGGACTGTGTGAATACCAGTCTGTTTGTGATGCTTTTTTTGGGGGTTAGAATGAAGTCTATGGGTCATTCCATATCAAGTGATCCAAATATGAATATTTTTTTTACCTGATGTCTTTAGATTTTTATTTTTTTTTCTATATGAAGTACAACTTTAGTTCATTACAAATTAAAAGTTTAGAATTTTTTTCATCAGTTATTTGTTTTACAGACTTTTCAAGTTTTAAAAGAGCGCAAATTTTGGCGTGGTATGGCTTTACATTTTCTATCATATCTCGGGCTAGAATTAAGATAATGAGGTGGGAGAGTCATCATTTTTCTCAGAATGGTACCGGCTTTCATTTGAGATGTCACAAGACTGTTTCCCTATATTTTGTTTTGGAGAAATAAAATTCTAAATTTTGTGAAAAAAATGTTTGCTGTAAAATTGTAAAAAAATGCCTGTGTGTTACTTGTGTTCTTGGTTATATTTGTGAGGGATTCAACTTGGGACCTGTCAAATTCATATTTTTTTTAATGTTATGTCTGTGTGAGTTTCTTCCTTTTTTCTTTTCAAATTACAACTTATTAAATTCAAAATTTATATGCAACAATAAAACAAACAAAAAACAAATCCCGTAAATTTCAACCTGAATGCATTGAACAAACCAAAAGAAAAAAGGTGATCATATCCTTAAGTGTGATTCAACAAGATTAAAAGAACCAAGATTTTTAACACCTATTTATACATGTAAAAAAATGTTTTTCCATTCTATCACTAAACATGTCACTTATGAAGTGTTTAAGAAGAATAGTACTTGAAATCAATAGTAGTAATTAGTAATTGAAATATTTATAATTTATATTTATAATTATTATTAAATATAAATTATATTTATATTATAGTATATATTATCATGTATTGTATTATAATTAATAATTATAATTATTCATTATAATTATAATATTTATAATTTAAATAGTAATTGAAATCAATGGTGGGTGTTTTTCTGAATGATGATGATCACTCAGAAAAGCGCTGTGTGTTTATTAGCCCTTTAATAAGAAAAGCATTTAACTATTAATATAAACTTACTCAATCTTTAAACACACTCACCAATATTGTAGTACACAGACTCCCTTGATGCCTTTGTACAGACTATTGTTTGTTCAAGAGTGAACATATCCAGGTATGTCAGGACATGAAAGCTCTGAAGCTCTGTTTTACTTCCTGACTCTGCGGTGGGCAGATACTTAAAGGGAACCTGTCAGACTGTTTATGCCCCTCCAGTTATCACTGTCTGTAGCTGCAGCATTATAATACCAGTCTAATCATCCCTGTCTGAGCTCATGGTGTAATGTGAAAGAAAAGCATTTATACACTTACATTTCCTTATGTAATGAGGCAGTCAGTCCCCAGCTTGGAGGACGGGGACTGTTTGGCAGGTTAATAGTTAACATTTCAGCCTTATGCTCGAACATGTTGGGAGACCTGATGTGATGTCACAACCATGTGACTACAATAGGCGGAGCTACGTTCTCATGGAACATAATACGTTTGCTGGCTTAGTTCCACCCTCTATAGTCACATGATGGTTACCATCGCACAGGTCATTTAGCCATCCAAGTTAAAAGTGAGTTAACTATTATCCTGCCAGACAGTCCCCCTCCTCCAAGGTGGGGACTGAAATATAAGTGTATAAATGCCTTTTTTTCACCTTTCACATTACATTATGAGCTCAGACAGGGGTGATTAGAATAGTACTATGAAGCTGCAGGTACAGATAGTGATAACTGGGGGGGGCATAAACCACCTGACAGGTTCCCTTTAACATGATTGACAACGCTGCTGGCCTGTCATCTGCTCTGCATTCACTGTCTACCCCTGTTCATTCTCAGTTTCAGACCTAACAAAGCATTCTCCTCTGTTCTCTCCTGCTTCTAAGATGTAACCTAATAAAATAATACAGTAATATCTAAAAATCATGGATTATTATTTGGTAAATGTAGACCCCACACTTTTAGGCCACAGGCTGAACAGATCTGAATTCAAGATTTTCGAATTGACGCTATAATAGTTATATATTTTTAAATCTGATCCCATCACGATCCCAACTTAAATTTTGGTACAGATGTGGCTAGGAGCATAGTAGACACGTGCATTTTTAGAAATTTTTTAATTAAACATTTTTTTCGGAAATGTGTTTTACAATTTTGCATTTGCATGGGTAAAACATTAACAAATATACTCTTGTGACATATCTAGTAAAAGCCTGTACCGTTCTGAGTAGAATGGTATTTATTTTGTTTCTCTGTCTTATTTCTAGCCTGAGTTATGAGGAGAAATGTAAAGGCAGGCAACACCAAAATTCGCACTTTTTCCAAACTTTAAAAATCAATAAAAAAAATAATAATTTCTAGAATTTTTCTCTTCACATTTTGCATTGTCTGACATGCTATTATCAAATAACAAAATCTCAAAAGAATTAAAAATATAGAGGTAAAAATCATTAGTTCACTTGACATGGAATGACCCTATGGGGAAAATGCAACCCAAAAACAAAGGCGATTTCTGCAGCAAAAATGCAGCACTCACAAATGCACATGTGGGCACAGCTTTTTGTAAATCACATAGACTTTAATGTTAAAGGGAACCTGTCAGCTCAATTTAGCCCCCTATTCTATCACTACCTTTCCCTGCACCTTGCTAGCACGTCCCTAACCATCTCTCTCTGACCTAAGGCTACCTTCACATTTGCGGACCCCTCCGCAGTGTTCTGCTTTTCCATACAGATTTTGCTGCATTTTTTTTTAGCAGTTGTTCACTTTTATGTCCCTGAATAAAACTAGGCTAATGGCTGGAAAAAGGGAAAAAAAAAAGGGTTTCTTGATGTCATAAGTTTACATGGGGCTCTGCTATTTTTTTTGGTCACCAGCACAGGCACAGCAGGCAAGTATGGACTAGTGAGTTCAGGGTCCTGCTATGAGCATAGTGATGTAGGAAAGCTCACCTCAGGTCAGAGAGCCATGTTACTGTAGCTGACCTCAGGTGACCCAGACCATGATATCGCCACTCTCACAGCTAGAGCTGAAACTCAGTCAGTTTTGTTTCCCACCATGAATAGTCATCGCAGAGGATCATGGAGGGTGTGTGGGAATAATAAAGATGGGAATGTGTGCTGTCTTTGTGTTCTTTGTACAAATAAATTATTTTCATGGTGTGGGGTAGTATTTACTTAGATTCATAATGGCCAGGTCCAATATCGGCCTGATATATGAACCTCGGGCTTAGTGCCAGCTGGCAATACATAGCTGGTATTAATCCCTTTATTACCCAGCTTGCCACCGCCACAGGGCAGTTTGAAGAGTCGGGTACAGCGCCTGAAAATGGTGCTTTGATGAATGCGTTATTTTCTAAGGTGGCTGTGGGCTGCAATTTGCAGCGTGGTGGGCCCAGAACGCTTGGGCCTCACTACGTTGAGGATTCCAGCCCCCAGCTGTCTTGTTTTAACTGACAGTAAAATGTGCACCATTTCCACCATGAGTAAATCTACAGCTAATTTCCTATACATTTTGCAGGGAATGTGATGTACTGTGGATTTAAAAAAAAAAAAAAAACGCAGCATTGGCATCTTTAGATCTTTGAGTTCTGCTAATTAAAAATGGAAGCAAAAATAAGTGTTGCATTTATATTTTTGCTCAGGCAATGTTGTACACAATTTTTTAGGTCTTAAGTTATAACATTATTTGACTATGATTATTTCACTGACTACTCTTTTCACTACAAGGACAATAGTCAAATTGGAGCAAGGCAAAGTTTAATAAAGTGATCCAACGCTCTTCACAGTAAAAGCAGATAAAAATTAACTTCAATTCATCTACAACTGTTCAAGCAGAATCCACGTAAACTGGAATCCTCACTCTATGTCACACTTAAAGGGATCCTGTCATCTCCAAAAAGCCACCTAAGCCTCAAAATCATGTCCCTGCAGCATATTATCACTAATCTCACACTCCTTTTGTGTCCTAAAAGCATCCTGTGAAAGTAGATAAAAACTATTTGATACTTACTCATTATGTATTCTAATTAGCAGGGGCTATATTCTTTAGCCCTTTGGGCGTGTTGTTTTGCAGGCTCCAGGATCCAGCCGCTCTCTGTCTGTGCTGCTGTGATGTGGAGCTGAAGGCAGGACTAATGATTTGCATTCCGTGAGTGACAGAGAGGGGGAGCGCAATGCCTGCACAAGCAGAGCAGCACAGAGAGAGAGAGGCTGGATCCTGGAGCCTGCAAAACAACACGCCCTAAGGGCTAAAGAATATAGCCCCTGCCAATTATAATGCCTAATGAGTGAGTATAAAATCGTTTTTATCTACTTTGACAGGATGCTTTTAGGAGACAAAAGGAGTGTGAGAATAGTGATAGGATGCTGCAGGGACATGTTTTGGTAGCTTAGGTGGCTTTTTGGAGGTGAAAGGACCCCTTTAAAGTATCGGTAGATTCATCCAAAGATGTTGTTATCAGTGCTGCTGAGACCAGTACTTCCACAAGTGATCACCACCAACAATGTTATCATGGGTTTCCCTTAAAGCGAACCAGTTATGTCAGTAAGCATTATTAACCTGCAGATATGATTAAAAGCTGCCTGGCTACTGGGAGGAAATTAACTTTATTCCTCCCAGCAGCCTCAGGTTTTCAATCCTATACATGCGGCTAGATCTGTTTCTGTCACCGCACAGTACACAGTGAGCAGTGGCTTTAACCACACATCAGTACAGAGTCAGCTGTAAGTCAGTGTCGGGGCATGGGTACAACAGCCGCTACTGAGCGGTGACTAAAAGCTGGATGCTGCTGAAAGGTATACAATTAATTTCCTCCCATTAGCCAGTATTTCAGTGCAGCAGCTGTGTAGGCTTGGCAATTAACCTGTAGATTAACCCTATATCTGCAAGTTAATAGCTTTTTTTTTTTTACATGACAGGTTCTCTTTAAAGGGACTCTGTCACCAGGTTTTGGCCATTCCATCTGACAGCAGCATAATATAGAGATTAGAGATCCTGATTCCAGTGATGTATCACTTACTGAGGTCCTTGCTGTCATTTTGATAAAATTACTGTTTTCTCAGCTTCAGATCTAGCAGTAAATGAATATGTTGGACTATTTGATTAGTTCTATAATGATAATCTCCAGATGATTTAACAGTGATTTTATCAAAACTTTACTGAGCAGCCCAGTAAGTGATACATGGTTGGAATAGGATCTCAGTCTCTACATTATGCTGCTCTCAGATAAGATAGCAAAAACCTGGTGACTGTGTCCCTTTAAGGAAACAATCGAACCTAGAACAGAACTGCCAGACAATTTGCTTCCAATATGAGTTTTTATTCTATTTGCAAGAATAAATGAGTTAAAACCACATATAAAATGTCAAACAGGCGGTAGAACAGCCGCTGCCCATCACTAGGTTTCGCATGTCGCCTTCATCCTTGGGTAGCCTAAGGTCATGCAGAAGCTGGTGTTTCGCGTGTTTGATATTTTATATGTGGGTTTAACTCTCTTATTCTTGGGATTATAATTAAACTCAAATTGGAGGCTAATTATCTGGCTCGGTTGTTCTTTAATGGAAACCGTGATAGTGTTGTTGACGGTGATCACTTGTGGAACTACTATGCTCAGGATGACTGATGTGTTCATCCAATGATGTTATATTATCAATACTGAAAGTGTGATAAATAGGTAGGATTCTGAATAATGTGGATTTTGCTTCAAAGATGATTGATGTAATATATAGTTTATCTTTTCTTATGCTTCTTCCTTTGACCATGGACAATATTAAGAAATGGTGTGTCTTTTGTACACCCTCATCAGTTTTGTTTATCACTGGGCAAGCGTATATGCAAATTGCCTCTTCAAAGAAGACTTGAACTTTAGTGCCACCTATTAGAAGTAGCAATGACAATTTCAATATTGACTCTTTAACGAGCCTTATTATATGAACAAGAATATAAAACAAATCATAATCTCAATTTGTAGACACGGTGTCGGTGTAGTGGAAATGCTGCTAAGGGAATAGCAGTTACAGGCAGGGTGACCAGGGAAAACTAGTCTGTCCCTAGACTGAGAACCCTAAATAGCCCTGACCCCGAAGGTATCTCTGATGGTGAGAAGGTTCAGGTCTCCACCCAAAGCCCTAAAGGTACTGTTACAGAGATATCTGTGCAGACATTGCGTGCAACTCACTGGTTGTAGTGAAATCATGGACACATTGTTCCATTTTGTTGCCTTGTACAAAATGGAACAATGTGTCCTGATTTCACTGCAACCAGTGAGTTGCAAGCAATGTCTGCACAGATATCTCTGTGTGTAACGGTACCTTAGCTCCTCCACCAGCCCTGCGCTATTCCCTCTCACCTCCCTCCACTGAACCAGGGTACAGCAACCTCAAGGGAAAGGTCTTCAGTAGCACAAACAAACAGGTCTGCACGGCTTCCAGGCATAGAGAGAAGCTCTATCAGCATCACCACCTGGAGAAGGCTTCTTAAAGAGGACCTGTCACCAAACCAGGCATGGTGATCTAATTACAGCACTAGATGCAGCATGTCTGCAGCATGCAGACAAGGGGTCCCCCAGCACTTGAGCACCCCTGTACCCCGAGATAATACAGTTAGAAAACTTACATGCTGCAGCCACTAAGGAGGTGGCTAGGGGCTGCAGCCAAGGGCAGATTCACACCCCCTGCATGTGTAATCTGCCCACCGCTGCCAATCATTCTCTCCCTGTCTGCAGCATTTAAACAGTTTTTTTTTTTCTCTCCCGTTTAGCCCTGCCCCTCAGGAGGCGGGGCTAACGGACTTTCTGGGGGAGAGAGAAGAAAAAAAACCCTGTTTAATTGCTGCAGACATGGAGAGAATGATTGGCAGCGGTGGGCAGATTACACATGCAGGGGGTGTGAATCTGCCCTTGGCTGCAGCCTCTAGCCACCTCCTTAGTGGCTGGAGCATGTAAGTTTTCTAACTGTATTATCTCGGGGTACAGGACTGCTCAAGTGCTTTGGGACCCCTTGTCTGCATGCTGCAGACATGCTGCATCCAGTGCTGTAATTAGATCACCATGCCTGGTTTGGTGACAGGTCCTCTTTAAAGGCTAGGGGAGGAGACTCACACATTAACCTCACATCCACCAGGACACGGCAATTGAACTGGCATTAACTCATGCAGTAGTAGAGGGAATTTCACACAGTTTAAGTTACAACAGCATCAAGAACAGGCCGCAGATTCTCAGCGCGAGACAGCGCGTGACACTTGTTGTTTCGGGGTGTTTGCCCCTAGTCAATGCAAAGCGTAAGATATGATTTGTCTAGATGAGAGGCTGAGGGTGGTTTCACACTTTTCGTCCTACGTTGTAATCCATCCAAATCCTGAAGCCTTGTGATTAGACCCGTGTCCCTATATTTAGAATGGGAATGCAAGAACATCAGGTGGCATCAGGTGGATCCTTACAACTGCGTCCTTTTGACCTCCTCCACGGCCGCTTCGATTGTTGGGCTCCTGAAAAATCTTGACGCTTCCGGATTTGTCCCAATGCGGCCATGATATAATGTATTTCAATGGAGCCCGGATCCGGAAATGTGCGGATCCGTCAAATGTATCTGCTGTAACACACTAAGCATGCCTTGCGTCTAGTTCCTGCACCTCACAACGCATCTGCCTCCCAAAAAAGCATGTGCCCTATGGTATTGTGTAAAAATGCTAATAAAATTTGTGTGCATACTTATAATATATTTGGGTCCTGGTGAGGGGCTGCCACAATGGTTTAAAACTACTACTTTATTACAATCACTGTGTCTCCTGCTCCTATGCAACTCAAAACAGTTCTGTGCGTAGAAATGGCGTAGAAGTCCCGCTGTGCTGGCAAAACCCAACAGGACTTAAAACAGTGATTGTAATAAAGTAATTGTTTTAAACCACTCGTGCAGCCCCTCACAAGGTGCCCACATATTATTAGTAAGCACACAATACATTTTATTACATTTTCTCTCACCCTCTTCCCAGTCGGAACAGGCAACCAGCAGCTGCGGTGGAATGCGTTTGCGGCTGACTGGCCAGATGCAGATGCTCTCGTTTTGAGTCTGATCTGGCTGCGCCTCAAGTATGAAACGAACCTAAGGCTGGGGATCTAAGGTATACCATTTTTCCTTATTTGGAGCATGCCAGACCTGGTATGTCGCTTTTCATAAGGAGAAACATTATACCTAGGATCCTCGGCAAGCCTAGTCACCCAAGTATTGAGTGATCATACTGTAGATCAGCAGTGCACAACCTTTTCTAATCCAAGGGCTGCATGTCATGTTGAATTTCTTACAAAGTTGCCGTAAAAAATAATTATAGGGGCACTGCTGTGGAAACACGGGGGTCAGTGGGTGCTCTCGTCCGCTGGTGCAGCCGCCTTTAGCAAGACAGCCTGGACCAGGGCTCATTCCCAAACTGAATGCTGAGCTCCTTGACGATGGGCAGAACACTACTCAGACAACACAGCAATATTAAGACAACAATATTAAGGCTTTATTGGATCCCCAAACAGTTAACAGAATATAATACATACCAAGCAAAACACAACATGTAACAGGCAAGAGTCTCACCCTTCCGCTGGCTCACTAGGGAGAAGAATAAAGCACAGCAAAGTCTGTAGCCAGGTGACTGGATTGTCCCAACCTGGGTTGCGTCCTTATGCAGTCTGTTTTCCCAGCCGAATCAGAACATTTGATGCTGAAGTCCTTGTAGAATTATAATCCAAATGCTGAATCCCTTGGTCGGCACCAAAATACCTAGGCCTGGGGATATGGCTTGCAATTAGCTGCATGTAACAAGTCCTGTGCACCTCTAGTCGGGACCGAAATCCCTAGACTGAGGTCACTAGGCAGAATCTCAATCACCCTGGTTAATGAACAGGTCTCCTTATATCCCCCGACAACTCAATGCATGATATTGGGGACTTCGCGATTGGTAGAATAAGACTGTTCTCTCATTGGCTCGATTTCAAGCTGCATGCACAATGTTCATTTAAATGATGAGTCAAGGAGGATGACATTTAGTATACCATCCTGACCACAAACAATGGTGGCTGAAGTAGTTTACAGAGAATCAGCAATACGCATAGTAATACAATGGAATGTTAGTAGGATTAAGTTCTCTGAGCTTTCTATGACAAAGAAGTGAGATTACATTACACATGTTAAACACTACCAGTCCTCTACAAGACTTGTAGGAACAATGAGTGGGCCATCACAAGGTAGGAAATAAAATACAATACAAAGAAGCAAGATAACGCATGCGTAGTCCATCCCCATGTTTAACATGGGGATGCACGGTGTATGCTATCGCTTGCAGATGGTCACATCTGTATCCGCTGTGAGGTATGACCAGCATGATAGCCCATGGCCATTATACATCACATTGGGCCTTGAGCTGTACACACAGGGATAACTGTATTTGGACCTGTGTGTGTGAATGGTGATTGCTTTACTAGACCTGAATGGTGCACATAGGGTTAACTGCACCTAGGTTTGAGTGTGTGGTTGATTGGATCACAGTGTCCCAGGTGTGGGTGTGTCAGGCAGGATATTAGCTGCCTAAGGCTGTGATTCGGAGGAGAACAGATGCTCTGATGGTGGGTTTACACGTCGCGATATCGGGACCAACGACGCTGGAGCGCGCTTTTTGAGCGCGCTTTTCCCACTATCGCATCGTCGTTTTACACAGCCCAATATCGGGATACAACGTCCCGACGATGTGTACGCCCCCCAACCCAGGAACGACCATTTAACATGGGAGTGAATGGGTGACGTGGGCGTACACATCGTAGTTGGGCTGTCACATGGGACGATGCTGCTCCAACCGGCATCCGATATCGGGCGGTTGAATAGCAAGTTCATTCAACCCCGATATCGTTTTGGCATCGTTCCAGCATCGCATTGTACGTTCAAACCGTACAACGCGCGAACGATATCGGGTCCAACTCCCGAACCACGTGACTTTTGGTCGGAGTTGGATCGGAGTTGGACGCCGATATCGCGACGTGTAAACCCACCATGAGATGTGAGGATTTGAGTCAGAGGAATGCTGCCCCTTTGGGACGCTGAGGAAAGCCTGTCTCTCCATGTGGGAGACACCTGTCCCTCTGACTTGTGTGTCAGCCTGTGGCCAGACGCAAAAGTTTGTGGAGCTCCTGACGCTTTGGAATTCTGGCAGAACCTGGAGGGTGCTCACTCTGGACATGTTGGTGCAGCCACGGTCCTGGAGGCCTGCCTGGTATGGAGGCTTGGAGGTGGCTGGCGACCGGAATAGCATGTGAGGAGACCTTGGGGATGCCTTGATGGCCCTGGAGCTCAGGTAGCTTAAACTCAGTCTGGGCCTGTAAGAGGCTGTAGTCCATGTATGTGTTATGATGGGCTGCATGATGTGTAGCATGTGAGAGACTGGGATGGTCTCTGTAAGCTGTATGTATAAGTGCCCTATTACAGGCTGGAGTCCTTGTATGTATTATGATGGACTGTATGAGTATGTGCCATGGAGAGAGCCCGGGAAGGTCTCTGGTGTTCCATATCATGTGGGGACAGGTGCCATGGACTGAGACTGAGATTGTCGCAAAGGCTAGGCGGCCTTAACCGCCATTGGGACCTGACTGTAAGGTCATAAAGGTTCCATTGATGTATATGTTTAAAAACTGCTATGTATGTTATCAGATAGAATACTGTTGTGTGTTGTTCTGATGTAAATACTGCCACATATATTGTACAAAGTGTAATGGTGGGTTTACACGCCGCGATATCGGCGTCCAACTCCCACCCAACTCCGACAAAAAGTCACGTGGGTCGCGAGTTGGACCCGATATCGTGTGCGCGTTGTACGGCTTGAGCGTACAACGCAATGCTGGAACGATGCCAAAACGATATCGGAGTTGAATAGCAGAGCTATTCAACCCCCGATATCGCAAGGCCATTGTACCAGCATCGCAGCGTGTAACAGCCCAACTCCGATGTGTACGCTCACTTCACCCATTCACTCCCATGTTAACTGGTCGTTCCTGGGTTGGTGGGCTAGACATCGGAGGGACGTTGCATCCCGATATCGCGGTGTGTAAACTGGCGATGCGATGCAGGGAGAAACGTGCACTAAATGCGAGCTCCCGCGTCGTTGCCTCCGATATCGCCGCAATATCGGGACGTGTAACCCCACCATAAAAAAGGCTAGGCGGCCGTGACCTCCATAGGAGCTGTAATTAGTGTTCCTGTTATCTATAGGAGCTATAATTAGTGCTCCTGTTATCTATCTATGGGAGCTGTGATCAGTGCTCAGTTATACACATGGAATTGTGATAAATGTTCTGTTATATACAGTATGTGATGTGTGCGGTTTATGACGTTGAAAATAAACTGCTGTACATGGTGTTACTTTAAAAACACTGTTGTTTGTGTCAATGTTCGTTGCCAAGCGAGTCTTCCATGTACCCTCCGGGTGCGCTACCTCACACTGCATGCATTCTTGGCGCCCAAAAACGCAACATATTGCATTTTCTGTGCGTCCAAGGAGGTATGATTTGTACACAAGCCTCTGCAAGCGTACAAATCATACATGGAGGGCAATGAGGAAGCACGGCCATCCACAGGACACCGCAGACAAACAGTGCGAATCGCATAACAATCTCCATAGGAATCCATTCTCTCTGTCTCATTATGATGAGCCCGGCCGTCGGGAGGGGAGAGACAGATGACCTGAATAAGCTGACTAGCTGATTAGTTTTAATCGCCCGCCAACACCAATTGGCAGGCAGGCGTTTTGAACTAACAGCTGATGCTGTCAGGTGACACATCAGCTGATTGGTTTAAATCGCCGGTCAGCTGATTCAAGTCCTTGCTCTCTCCCCTCCCGACGGCCAGGCTTATCCTAATGATTTCCTATGGCCGGACTGGCTTACATTGTATTCCTATGGGCATTTTCATGTGAACGCATGCAGACAATCACCGCTGCGTTCACATGAAAATGTCTGCATTCGGCACTGCATTTGCACCCCATAAGCTGCGGTGCTGAACGCTAATGTGGAACCAGCCTTATCTAGTGCCTTTTTATTTCTACTCCTAAAAGCAAATCCAGATGTGATTGCAGGGTAACTATGGGTCAGCTAGGCTCATTCACTTCAGTGGAACTGAAGTGTGCCATTATTTGCCTTTTGCCAATTATAGGAGAGCCCATGTAAATATTTAAGGTTAAGTCTTTGTGCTGACGAGGCGGCTGGTTTAGTGGAGCCATATAATACTTGTTATCTCATACTCCTGTGTTCAGGCGTGACGGCCACATTTATGCGCCAGCCTGCTACTAACTATTCATTGCCTCTCCTGTGAGTGCTTATTGAATTTTTATGGGCCCGGATACATTGGGAAGATGGTGGAGGGAAGAGATGGACAGATGTTAATCAGGAGCATCTTGTAGAGACCATCTGCCTCCGCACAGTGGGCCGGTACTCTGTCCTAAGAACAATAGCCTTGTTGCATGGAGCACCTGCTAATCCTAAAGCATTCTGATCCCACCAGGGCAAGCAGGGGGCACTCTTTAATTTCCCACGTGTCCTCCCCCTGTCTCTTGGCGTATTCATCTTGAGATACTGACATTGCTTTACTTTCTGACTTCCAGTGCTCTTGGGTATGATTATCTAGGGCATCTCTAAAAGGCTTGTGCTTTTAATAACTTTCGGGAAAAGGCAGTGGACACAGAGGAGGAATAGATGACAAGGAAGAGAAAAGAGGAGGAGGAGGAGGTCATGTGACATGAAAAAGAAAAAAAAAAAGCAGGGGTCATAAAAAGGAGTCGGATAAAGGGAGGCCATGTGACATGGTGCTGCTCAGCAGATAGATATTTACAGCCTAATCCCATTGTGTCCACTCAACCTTATCGGGCTCTGAGCACCTCCAACTCAGCTAATGGTTGGCTTTAAATTTGTCTTAAACCACATCCATCTATTCCCTTCTCTCCTTTCTAGGAAACGGCCCCTGCCCCCACAGTAGGATTATTGCCTGAGTAAGCCACGGTGTAAATATTTAATATCTAGTTCTAGCCATGCTGACCGTGTGCGGCTATAGGAGTGATCCGAGTGATGGCTTTGTCTGCGATGGCAATGATCAGGGTGCAAAAAGTGAGGTATATGGGAGTAGGATAGAATAAGTTGTAGAGCTCTCCTCCTGAAAATACCTACCAAAATGTCTTTATTTTAATATTTCCTGTTATTTATATAGAGCCAACACATCCCGCAGCCGGTGAGAGTGAATCATCGCGTTTTGCTCTTCTGTCAGGTTGTCAAAGGGTTTTTCCTACCCGAATCATCTCACACATAGGGATGGGACATGCACTACTGTTTTTGGTTGATGGAGCTTGAAGGCCTGGGTTGAAACCATACCTATTATAGAAAGATATTAGAATCTGAGAGCCCTCAATGGTTAATATCTTGTAATGGTTAACTGAAAAGATGGCAAGAAATAGCAGCTTTCAAGACTCCGCAGGTAGACCCTTTAAGTTGGCCATTAAAAGGTATCAACCATTGAGCACTCAACTTTTAATATTTTTCTATCTACTGGCTAACATGGTACAAAGATATATTATTATTATTATTATTATTTATTTATATAGCGCCATTAGGTTCCATGGCGCTTTACATGGGGATAGGGGAGACAAGAACAAGTCCACTAAATCTAGGCGATCAGGACGTAGAGGTACAGGAGGGGCAGGGACCCTGTCCCATTATAGAAGATCTGGTGACTTTGCACATGCAATAGGGATCATATATCAGCACCATGGAATCAGTGCCACTCTATAAATATAGATAATAATAATTCACGTCCTCTGTGTTTATCGGTATCACAGCTACGAAGTGTGTCCATGTACTTGTATTCATGGGAGATGGAAACAGAGAAGTGATTACTGAAGACTTGGGATCCATATTGTTTGTATCAGGCCAAGCCACTCAGACACCAACCCAGACACAAGATTTGTCTCTACATCTCTAATGTATTGACACCTTCCCTGTTACCCCCCTTTTGGTGCCCACTGTGGCAACCATTTATTTCTAGGGCTTACTATATACATATATATAATATTATATATATATTATATCGTTAGGAAGGAAAGAAAGTAGCCGCACTCACCGGAGCAGGGTTTTTCATCCTTTATTTGCTGAATAACTCCTTGCGGTACAGCAACATAGCGGGGAGGGGTGCAGGGAGGCGCCTCCCTGCACCCCCTCCCCGCTATGTTGCTGTACCGCAAGGAGTTATTCAGCAAATAAAGGATGAAAAACCCTGCTCCGGTGAGTGCGGCTACTTTCTTTCCTTCCTAACGATACTATATGTGAGCCTCATTAAGGCCAGCACCACCGGGCTGCCTGCAGCTAATAGCCACGAGAGTGGCGTATGCCTGTGCATAATCTGTTAGTGCCCGGTAACCTCTCTCTCTTTATATATATATTATCATTTTTTTTTTTTTTAATAATTACCTAGTAACAGGGACATGTACAGATTTCTTGTATGTACTAAGTTTTAGGAGTTGTTGCTATAACATTATTGTTGGTCCTCTAGTATTTCTCTTGTTGTGTAACCTAATTATTAGGCAATTGGAGCAGCATACATTGCAGGCCTAATAGCTGCTGAATGTGGCTGCCCGCTTGGCTCATGGTAGCCTCCGAGTGCAACGAGTCAACTGGCATTAAGGTCACAGGTGCACTGTATCCAAAGCAGGGTTGTCAGCCCATGTGTACACCTGTTTTGCTGCCTGTAGTCTACATTGCCACTGCTTACTAATACAATGTGGTCCCCAGGGTGCGCAGAGCAGCAGTACAGTTATGCCATCGCTGTGCAATGTGCTGTGAAGCTGAGGTTACGGCTACGGGGAAGACTCATGGTAAACACTGAAGACTCCTGTAATTACATTGACATAAGACGGGATTTGTCATACATGTGGAACTAGACCAAAATATATTTATACCTTGGCATTTGTGGCATGGAAGACTGTAGATGGGTGTTGCCTGGCATAGCAGCAGTATTAGTCAGAATCGTGCCGTGTTAATTTTTCACACTGTACTGCATTCACCCATTGCAGAATAGAAACTTTTTCCGTTCCTTTTCACAGAAACCATAACTTTGGTTTCTTTTTACAAAGATTGGTTTTCCCTGTGCATAACTTGTAGCCAATATTCTCATATTCCTGAAACAAATACTTTTTAAAAGGAATCTGTCAGCAGATTTTTGCTATGTAATTTGAAGACCGTATACTGCAGAGGTTAACACAGATTTAAGGGATATCTCTCTTATCACACTGTGGGCTGTGTGTTGTTTACCTGTAATGTTTGCTTTAGCTTCAGGAGATTATCATTGCTGGATTAGGTTAGTTAGACATGGCCCCTGCTGTGATTAGTAGCTCACTGTTTATAGACATTGTACATAGAGAACATGGTGTGGGCAGGGGCAGCTTTCTGAGCTCTGCTATATGGCTAAATCTAAAAACTCTGATTGTGTCAGAACCGCTTCACTCAGTAAACTAAGGCCAGCTTCACTCCACAGTTTTGCTGATCTGGGGCTGTCCGGTGTGAACACGGACAGCCACGGATCAGATTTTGGCCCCGTAGTATTCCTATGGGGCCATATGGCAGCTATTTGCCATCCGGTTTCCATCTGTCCGGGAGAATTCGGATTTTTCTCCCGGACACAAATGCAGTTTGCAGCGTTTTTGTGTCCGGGGCAAAAATCTGCACAAATCTGATCCTCCCGGATCCGGCGTCCCCTAACATGGGAGTCTATGGCTGCGGATCCGACATAATATCGGTCCGGCTCCCAGACGCCGGGTGCTGAGGCTCAGCGCCGGCTGGTGCTTAACTTCAGCACCATGGAGAGCTCCCCGCTGAGATTTCAGGACCATGGCTAAATTTAAGAAGGGACAGCTCCTGAACCCTGTGATCTGCCGAGTCTGTCAGAAAACAGGACCCGAGGGCATATTTGCCTCTTTGATTCTGTTCTAACCGGGGCTGTTGGGTTCTGTCTGGTGCTCCCAGCAAAACACCGGACAGAACCTGGTAGCCCAAAACCGTGGTGTGAAACCAGCCTAAGTGATACATTGGTGATTCAGGGCTTCATTGCCTACATCATGCTGCTCTCAAATGATGTAGCAAAAACCTGCTAATAGATTCTTTAAATGTCTCCGGCATTAGGGTTACCGTATTTTTTTTTGTTTTTCATACATGGCATTGTGTCCCTTTCTACAAACCATATGTACTGAGAATTTGACATTTTTCCAGGCACATATATGATGCAATCTATCACACCAGCGTTGGATAAGTAATACAGAACTGGAGGTGATATTGTGGGGATGGGGGGGATGTTACCATAAAAAGAAATGTGGAAGAGTTAAAGTGTAAATGTCATTTCATTGAAAAAAAATGAATACTACATTGGTTGTTAATGATGACATAGCAGCTAAAATAATGCTTTTTTGTGCCCTGTGACTTATTTTCTCATATTTATCTTATCTATTTTTAAAACTGCATTTTATGGCTGTGTGCGCGTGGCCAGTAGCTGATGAGGAGCAGTGCATTGTGATAGCAGAGAAGGGGTTAACAAAGATCGTGACTGAGCTGTGTGGAGTTGGATGACAGATCAGAAGGTTGTGCCAAAGAAAGAGGAGTTTGCAGTGATCCTAACATTCTGACATTGCTTAGCAACCGTGCTGTAGCCTGAAGTAATCTGATACATTGTCACCTCATCAGCTGCAGTCAGCAGTGTGGACGCTGTGTAGGCCCCACCCCCTTTCACCTTATATGGTTACATGCCCCATATTCAGTGTGAGAAACTTGAAGACGGATCTGACTGAGAATGAACATATATCTGCTTAAGACAGTCTAGTTGCGACACCTTGTGGAAGGTTTATGAATAGTTTTCAACCCGAATTCTCTTATAAAGTATATTTGAAAGTTTATTGTAATCACTTGCTCTACATTATTGTTAAATAAAAATTTAAATTGTGAGTACGCTTTAATGATTTTGTCTAGAGAGTGAGCTTTTTGACTCTAGCATGCAGAGAAGCATACATTAGAAATCATGGTCTACAAGTGTTTTTACCAATGTGTAAAGTTTTATTATGTACTGAGATGTGTTCTGTATTAAGAACATATATAGTTGTCCTTGTCATCTGAAAAATTCACAGTAATGTGATTGGCCACATGGCTGTCGACACTTTGTTGTGCTTTTGTTTCATTTGGCTGTAACCTATCCATAACTAAAGATGTTACAGCTGTCATTGTTGACCTGGAAATCTGAAATAGGGATGTGCTTTTTGCAGACGTTGACTATTTTGCTAAAATGGTAATTAATCTGAAAGACAATCTGTCGGCGTATTTTTGCAGTGATGTGTCACTCAAGGGGCCTCTTGCTGTAGTTTTGATAAAACCTTTTGTTGCTATAGTCTTTTCCGTGATGAGCTCCTTCTTATTCATGAGCTCTGTCTATGCTCGCACATTATCACTGTTTGGCAGCTTTTTGCCTTTGGAAACAACAGGTAAAAAGTGGTAAATAAATGATGTGGTTAAGGTTATAGACAGCTCATCATTCAAAGAAATGGTATATGTGCAGAAAATATGACAGTGATTTTTATCAAAAGTACAGCAAGAAGCCCAGTAACTAACTAACAAGCAGCTCAAGTCCCTACATCAAACAGCTTTCAGACTGGGAACATATACCTGGTGATGCATGCCTTTTGTCTTTATGTGCATGGTTATCTGTATATATTTACAAGATATTGTTGCAGACTAATGGTATCGTCACACGTCACGATATCGTGTAGGATATCGCATAGAAGTCACGTGTTTGGAGGTGTGGCTGCGACATCGGAATGATGTCGTAAGGGCGTCATAGCGTGTGACACCGCGATATCAGTGTGAGATATTGTGAGATCGCAGATTTGAGAACATGTTCTCAAATCAGGCGATCTGCGATAATGCCATCTACTGCATCGTGCGGTGTGACACCGCGATAACTATGTGTTCCACGATTTCTCCCATTCAGCGCTGTGAAAACAAGGAATCCTAACGACCCCTATTCACGATCTCACCCCGGAATCGCCACAATGTTGTAGACGATACCACAATGTCACGCATCTACACTCCGATCACGATCCAAATCTCCGGGAGAGCGCGCTCCCTGACTTCTATGCGATATCCTACGCGATATCGCGACGTGTCACGGTACCATGAGAAGTTTCATTAGAAGATAGATGCAATTTAAAGGTATAGGTATGATATCTGCAGTTACGTTCTGCTTGCACATTAGAAGAGAGAATGACTTGGGTTAACTGCTGGCTCCTGGCCTGTGTTTCCGTGAGATGTCCAGTTTCCTAGTCTGCTGGTCATGCTTCCTGTGAGCACACCCTGGGAGCTGCCGTCACACAGATGCCTCGCATGCACTTGTCTGTTTGCATTCCCGGCCCTCATTATGTGGCATACACATGTCATTCCTATTTATCTTCCTGTGATCATCCGTGTTCACTCCCCAGCCCAGTACATGTCTGCGAGATTACATCTCTGTGAAACTGGTTGTTTCCTAACTCGCCTATCAAGCTGGAAAATCCGCTCTCTCAGATTCCTGTCTCCTCAGTGTAAGGGGGTGAGAAAGGGCAAAAGCGAAGAGAAAAATGTGGAGGGACAGGTAAAAAAAAACCTGGAACAGAAATCACATGAACTTTAGAGGAATGTGTGTGGAAAGAATGCTATATTGTATCTAGCTTAAGTCATGTTTTCAGTCTGCCTGATATTTAAAGGGACTCTGTCAGGTCATTTTTCAGTGTGATACTAAAAGTACGGCTGAATAGTGCATGGGCAGACCTTTTAAAACATATAAAAATCATTACTATACCATCTGTAGTGTTCTTGGCTATAAGCATCTTCACACCCTGCAGGCAGCTGGCTGCATTGGTCCGATGCATTGCTTGCACTGTCGAATAGTCAATCGCATGTAAATGTTAATGAAATACTCATGCCCAGCCAAACTGGTATTGCCTTCCTCCCCCACTTCCCCCCCCTCCCTTTCCCCATGCTGAAGTCAGCCACTGAAAATCACAGGCTTGTGCAAGCTGCTTCTGAGGGGGATGGAGATATAGGAGAGGGGAGAGGTGTTTCTTGCTCTGAGCACAAGGTGCAACTCTTTTTTTTTTTTTGTGACAGTGTTTGCTGTCTGTGAGAGATTTCTATGTGTTTATATCAACATTTGTTTTCCTGCATGCATGTTCTGTGTGTATCTAATGAGAAAATGAACTAATGTTCACATAAACATTCAAATATCTCAGACAGCACACACTACACATATGCCTCAGATACTCACAATGACACTGCTTCATGGTGGAGGGAAGTGAAGATGTCAGAGCTCCTCCATCTGCTAAGGCTACTTTCACACTACAATTTTGCTAAATCCAATGCTGTCCGATGAAAATCGGACAGCATCGGATCCAATCTGATCCCTGCAATCGGATGCCAAATAGGCATTCAGTTCCGACATTTTGCAGGATCAGTTTGGGCTGTTACTTTAGCTCCCCCTCCTCTCTGCCTCCTGTCATCTTGCTGTCTCCCTGCTGTCCCCCTGTTTTGCCCTGGTGTCCCACTACTGTCCCCCTGCTGTCCCCATGTTTTACCCTGGTGTCCCCCTACTGTCCCCCTGCTGTCCCCCTGTTTTGCCTGGTGTCCCCCTGCTGTTCCCCTCTCCTGTCCTCTCCTCCTGTCATTCCAACATAACAAATCTTTATTCTCACTTGCCGGTGCTCCCTCGGCGTCTCCGATCGGGTGTACAGGACCTGTGATGATTTCAGAAGCGTCATCGGGTGACCTGAGCGGTTACCATGGTAACCGCTCATGTGACCCGATCAGCTGATCTGGTTATAACATCATCACATGTCCTGTTACAGAGCGGCTGCAGATGGAGACGCCGGGGGAGCGCTGGCAGGTGAGAATAAAGATTTTTTATTTTAAACACTTGATTTAACTTATATTTAACTTCCGCAATGTATGTATATACATTGCGGAAGTTAAATTAGGCGGCACACAATAGGTTTAGTGTACTGAGCATGTACTGAGCATGCTCAGTACACTAACATCGGGTCCGAGGAGACATCAGATGTTTCCTCTGACCCTGCTCCATAGGGCCCAATGTTACTTGAATTGGATCGGATTTGGCATAATTGCCATCTGATCTGTCAGATCCGATTCAATCCAGTTTTTGATTCGGATGCAAAAATCGGAGCAGTCTCCGATTTTTGCACCGGAAAGAAATCGGACAAAATTGGACCAGACGCGATTCAGATGGCAATTAGTGCACATCCGAATCGGTCCGATCTCCATAGGGTAACATGGGGGCAAATTCGGATCCAATGCTGTCCGATTTCTATTGGACAGCATCGGTTTTGACAAAATTGTAGTGTGAAACCAGCCTAAGAGCACACAACTTCCCCATGCAGTGAGTACAGATAAGACAGGATCCGCTGCCCTGGAGAGCAGCACAGACAGGAATATGAAGACCCCCATGTGAGTGATTTCCACTGAACTTTGGATGTATGCTTGCAAAGAAGGGCAGTGCATAGAGTGTGGCAGTGATGTCACTACATGAATATTCATTGCCTGGGGAGTGGGCAGCAGAGAGGTAGGTGATCACTCACTGTGATTGATAGACGGAATGAATCTTTTTTTTTTTGCAGTTTACAAAGGATAGGGAGTGAGTATAAATAAAAGAAATACATGTTAAGCCACGTTCACATGTTGAGCATTTGGTGAGTTTTTTTAACTCAGTATTTGGAAGCCAAAGCCAGCTGTGGGTGATAAATCCAGAAGCGGTGACGTGTTTCTATTATACTTTTCCTCTGATTGTTCCAATCCTGGTTTTGATTTACAAATACTGAGGAAAAAAAACCTCACCGAATACTCCTTGTGCGCGTGGACTCATAGAGGTTTGAGATTGAGCACAGGGACTTGCACCAGTGAGGTTCACAGCTCCTTCTCCAACAATAGGGAGTCTGGAAAAGTTCTAGCACATATATAACCAAAAGAAAAATGGATGCTCTTGTTTATTTGGTGGGCTTCAAAACCAAATATATACAAGGTCCCAATGTTTCAGCTCTTAACTTGAGCCTTTCTCAAGGGTTAATTATCTGTATATTATAAACAGAAAAATACATAGTCAAAATCAACGATTTGTTTGTCATGAAAAGGTAAGTATTACATATATACACGTGGTGAAAATTGTTGGTACCCCTCGTTTAATGAAAGAAAAACCCACAATCATCACACAAATAACTTGAATTTGACAAAAGTAATAATAAAAAAAATCTATGAAAATTAACAAATGAAAGTCACAGATTGCTACTCAACCCTGCTTCCACAGAATTCTTTAGAAAATTAAACTCATGAAATAGGCCTGGACAGATATTATGGTACCCCTGAAAAGAATGTGACATGTTAAATCAAGGTGTGTCCACTAATTAGCATCCCAGGTGTCTATAATCTTGTATCAGTCAGTTGGCCTGTATATAGGGCTACAGATACGCACTGTGCTGTTTGGTGACATGGTGTGTACCACACTCAACATGGACCAGAGGAAGTGAAGGAAGAGTTGTCTCAGGAGATTAGAAAGAAAATTATAGACAAGCATGTTAAAGGTAAAGGTTATAAGTCCATCTCCAAGCAGCTTGATGTTCCTGTGACTACAGTTGCACATATTATTCTGAAATTTAGGATACATGGGACTGCAGCCAACCTCCCTGGACATGGCCGCAGGAGGAAAATTGATGACAAATCAATAGGACGGATAATACGAATGGTAACAAAAGAGCCCAGGAAAACTTCTAAAGAGATTAAAGGTGAACTTCAAGCTCAAGGAGCATCAGTGTCAGATCGCACCATCAGTCATTGTTTGAGCCAAAGTGGGAGACGACCAAGGAGGACACCATTGTTGAAAAAAAGAAAAAAAAAAAAAGCCGGACTGGAATTTACCAAACTACATGTTGATAAGCCACAAAGCTTCTGTGAGAATGTCCTATGGACAGATGAGACAAAAATTGATTTTTTTGGCAAGGCACATCAGCTCTATGTACACAGACAGAAAAATGAAGCATATCAAAAAAAGAACACTGTCCCTACTGTGAAACATGGGGCAGGCTCTATTATGTTCTGGGGCTGCTTTGCTGCATCTTGGACAGGGTGTCTTGAATCTGTGCAGGGTACAATGAAATCTCAAGACTATCAAGGGATTCTAGAGAGAAATGGGGTGCCCAGTGTCAGAAAGTTTGGTCTCAGTCGCAGGTCATGGGTCTTGCAACAGGATAATGACCCAAAACATGCAGGCTGAGAGGAAAACCGGACTATTCTGAAGTGGCCTTCTATGAGCCTTTACCTAAATCCTATTGATCGTCTTTGGAAAGAGCTGAAACATGATATCTGGAAAAGGCAATCTTCAATTTCAAAACAACTGGAGCAGTTTGCTCTTGAGGGGTCGCCAAAATACCTGTGGAGAGGTGCAGAAGTCTCATTGACAGTTACAGGAATCATTTGATTGTAGTGATTGCCTCAAAGGGTGTGCAACAAAATATTAAGTTTAGGGTACCATCATTTCTGTCCAGGCCTATTTCATGAGGTTCATTTTTTAAATGATTCAGTGGAAGCAAGGCTGAAAAACAATGTCTGACTTTCATTTGTCTATTTTCATAGATTTTGTATTTATTATTACTTTTTGTCAGATTTTAGTTATTTTTGTGACCATTGTGGGTTTTTCTTTCATTAAACGAGGGTCACCAACAACTGTGTTTAAGTAGAGGAGACCAGCAAACCTCCTCATCCATTTCTCTTTTGGTTATGTGTGTGCCAGAGTTTTTCTGGACTCTCTAATTGATTTTCCTCCGAGCACCACCCTTTTGCTTTCTACTTCTCCAACAATAGGCCTCTGATGTCTGGTGTCACAAATGTGTTTTTCATGGATAGATCACTTCCCCATTAGATGGTATGGTACAGTTCACACTTCTGTTTTTTTCCCCAAAATGACTGGTTCCCCCAAACATTGGAAACATTTTGATCCAAACCGTAGATCAGATTTGCTCATAGAGATCTACGGTCCATAAAAATCATAGGCAGCCACAGATGCCATCTGTGTTCTGTCCATTTTTAACATTGCAATTTGTATTTTTGTCTTATTTTTTTTTTTAGATAAAAGCTGACATTTGGCAAATACTGATCAAAATCTGATAAAAGCACTGGTTATTACTAGGAAAAATCACTGATGTCTGAATAAGTCCTATGGCTTTGTCTTCTGTGTATGTGCAGAATGTCTGGGTGCTACCGTAACGACATTGTGGTTGACATTGGGCACAATCTGGTCCACATACCGCAGACGAGATCAGTTACCCGACGCGTGCACATTTTGACATTTTCTGGATTTTAGCTTTTGTGATGCAAAGTGTGAAATGTGCGGCAAGCGGGTACAGATAGTGTGAACATGCACTTAGAGAGTGGCCGGGTTAAGCAAAGGTTGTGAGAATAATCACACATCCTAACCTACATCAGAGCCATCTGCGTGTTTACAGTAAATTTACCCATTGTGGATATGCCATAAATGTACGAGAAGGAAATACCCCTTTATCATTTCACTTCATTGGGTTTCCATGTTTCATGTTAGTTGCAGAATTTCCGTTTCGGCACAGTACAGTGTAATGTGGTTTTGACAAATCCAGTTCTTACAGAGTAAATCAAATCTAGACTTGCTGCTGAATGTCAGAAATGTGCCGTCCCTTATCTCTTCTGGATTTCAGCAGCAGATTTAGTTCACAGACAACAAAATGGTTAAAACGACCTGGAGATCGTAGTCAAATCTACAATTGCTGTGTATTTCTAGGCTTAACAGCCTATTAGTGATATGTGTGTGAACCCAGCCATGCACTGTAACATGAGCAGATAAATGTATGTATAAATAGATGTACAAATGTAAATCTGCCTAAAGGAACGGATTAACCATATAGAATTGTTTTAACAGTGTTGGGCCCCTTTCACATTGGCGGTTTTTTTCCAAAATGCGCCAGATTTAGCGCATCTGCCGCATAATGGCCGCACTTGCCGCAAGCCCCATGCATTGTCTATGGGGCTTGCGGCAAGTGCGGTATTGCCGTGGTTGCGGCAGTTGCGGCCGCGAAAAAGAAAAAAAAAGCAGTCAGCAGCGTTTTTTTTTCGCGGCCGGAACCGTGGCAATACCACACTTGCTGCACCTGCCGTAAGCCCCATAGACAATGCATGGGGTCACCGCAAGTGCGACTGTTAGGCGGCAGGTGCGGTAAATCTGCCGGATCTGCCGCATTTTGAAAAAAATGCTGATGTGAAAGGGGTCTAAGCTGCTCCTGTTTTCAGAAGAATAATGTATTTCTTTTTCTTGTAATGTACCTAGTAACATGTATTAATACCAGTTATTTTTTTGTTTCCTCTCCTTTTTAGATGGATCACTTTGCAGGACCCCCCCTGGTGGAACAGAAGAACAAAGGACCCAGCATGAACTTATGCCATATATTGATGATTCCCCCAGCTCCTCTCCTCAGCTCAGTGCCAAGAGCCACAGCAGCAGAGACACCCTGTCCTCTGCATCTTTGGATTCCAGTAAATCTGTGAGTAATATTGATAGGACTGAATGAAATCTTGCTTGAAATGACTGCCTGTCACTTGTACTTCGGACACTCCCTCACCACATGACAAACACTTAGTGGACCCCAGGCTATATACCATACGTGGTCATCCTCCGCTTTCCCCCAAGAAAACGGCTATTTGCCAGAGTGTTCTTGTGCCTGGCCAATGATAACAAGCTGATCGCAGCTTGTCTCCTTTAGAGTTGGGATTGTTCAGACTAGAAGACCTGCTTACATCGTTCATTGTTTATTTTTATGAAGTTATAACCACAAACATTACATTGTGGTCGAATCTCGGAACCATACAGGAAAAGGGCAAATTCAGACAACCATGAATTACAATCCATATGCAGACTGTGATTCACAAACTGGCTACGGGTCTTCTGACCCAAACTTGACAGCCTCATACAGTTGTGGACAAAAGTATTGACACCCCTGCAATTCTGTCAGATAATACTCAAAACACAAAAAAGAATGAAGCAAAAAGCAAAATATTGATCATTTCACACTAAACTCCAAAAATGGGCCAGACAAAAGTATTGGCACCCTCAGCCTAATACTTGGTTGCACAACCTTTAGCCAAAATAACTGCGATCAACCGCTTCCGGTAACCATCAATGAGTTTCTTACAATGCTCTGCTGGAATTTTAGACCATTCTTCTTTGGCAAACTGCTCCAGGTCCCTGATATTTGAAGGGTGCCTTCTCCAAACTGGCATTTTTAGATCTCTCCACAGGTGTTCTATGGGATTCAGGTCTGGACTCATTGCTGGCCACCTTAGAAGTCTCCAGTGCTTTCTCTCAAACCATTTTCTAGTGCTTTTTGAAGTGTGTTTTGGGTGATTGTCCTGCTGGAAGATCCATGACCATGTCACGTTCCTGGTGCGGAGGAGAGTGTGTGATTTGTGCGCGGGCATCCGCCTGCGTACAAATCACATATTGCAGTGAATGGGAGCGCATGGTCATACGCAGACCTGCGCAGCACCGTGCGTTCTCAATCTAAACATAGAAGCTGCGTTCAGCTTGCGGATCTCCTCCTCAGGACGCTGCGGAGGGTCTGCAAGTCTGAAGCCAGCCTTAGAACGAATTCCGGCGCAATCCTTTGGCAAAAAAGTTGTGCAAACACAACTTTTCGTCCGTCATGAAAAAATAGATTTATGCAGGATCTCTGGAAAACTGATCTGTTAACTGAATGCTGTTTAGCCATCCATTTTTCTTTTAATTGTAAAGGACACTTTTATATTACAGGATCAGTTTCATGTGGAAGATTAACTGATTTTTCAAAACAGACGGAAAAATTGTTCTTGCACAACGTTTTTGCCACTGGATTGTTGTTCAATACGTTCTAACAGTTGATTCCTGGACATGTGATCTTAGCCTTAGCTGTGTATACTCTAAAACATGTATCATTATCTTCAAATGACTCGCCCATCCCGGGGCCGTGGGGCACTCGGAACCAGGCTTTTATGCTTCTGGGGGAGTCACAGGGGTCGAGATCCGGCTTTTGTGACTCCGGGGGAGTCGATCCTTTTTTTTTCAACAGGCAAATTGATGAATGGGGAATAAAGTTTATAGGATAAGAGTTCGTGACGCCACCTACGGTTCTCGGTCAAGAGGCACCAACTCTGCGGGTCAGACCTCCCGGGTTGTTGGTATTGCAGTCTGATGTTGTTGCTCTCTGTAGGTAGAGCAGAACCCCAGGGAAGATATATTCTTGTAAGATAGATGTGTTAGGCCGTGTTTGAGCTGGGTCTCTGTATTTCGTCTGCTTTTGCAGTCGGCGGCTTCACAGGTGGGAGAATAAGAGTCTCACACAGTGTTAAAATTCTTAAACCGGTTTACTCACTGAAGCTGCAACTGATCGCCGGGCACTTCTCTCTGCCAAGTTCCAACCTGGTCTGTCCTCAAGGAACCGGGATTGTTTGCCCAAGACCCCCTTCGTGTGCCTTTCCATTCTCTGGTCTCTTTCTCCCAGCGCTACTTCGTCGCCTCTCCAGTCAGCGCGTCCACACGCAGTGCCCCGATCCAGCAGTCACGGGTCTTCTCGGGCGACTGGTACCTGTTCCCTGACCCTAGTTCAGCTGCCTTCTCAGCGGGTGCGTCAGGTCGCGGCCACAGTTCCTATAGACCTCATGGCCTCCAATTCAGTGGTTCGGGCATATAGTTTCTGCTCCATGTTCAGGCCCGGTCCCCTGGGTCTCGACCAACCCCTCCGCCTGACTATGGTCAGTCCCGGATTCGGGCGCACAGGTTGTTTTCACTCTACCTGTGCCCCTGGGGTCTATTCTGTCCTCCCTCCTCACTCCTGCACACTCTCTTACTCCTCACTACTCAACTCACTAACTACTACCCTTCACCTGTTCTTCCCCTTGTCCCCTTGACTGGGCCCTCCCCCCAGGTCTGCCCATGGTCCCCTGGGTCCTAGGGTGTGTTGGGTGTTTTGGTGGGTGTCTGGGTTTACCATCTCGTTCCCTCAAGGACCGGGACACCACACCCGAGTAGTGGGTACAGTATCCATTTGTGGCGACCAGTCTGGTGGGGCGCCACACTAACACTTCAGTTAAATGACTGGATCAATTGAGTGTTAGGCAAAAACCAAGAGACATCTGTTTCTTTTCTGATAAAGGGATATTGGGGGGTGGGAAGACTAAATTAGAGACATTGAATGCTCCAAATCCCCAGAAGACCTTCATTGCTTCAGATGCAGTCATAGCTGTCTGAAGCCAGAGACACATTGACCGAGACGCATGCGAGATACTTGCATGAGTCTCGCATGCCTCTCCCGGTACGGCAAGCCAGCTCTCTGGACAGGAGCACACCAGCTGTATTCATTTCCATGCAGCTGACATGCTCCTGTTCAGAGAGATGGCGGTAGTTCTGAATGAGTCATGCGAGACTCATGCGAGCTTCTTGCATGCGTCTTGCTCAGTTTGTCTCTGGCATGATTATGATATTAGGCTGAGCACATCAATGTGTACTTAAGAGGTTACAGCTTCATATTGTCCATGTTTAACTCTGATGGTTTCTCTCTGCTCATAGAATGAGTTAGATCTGGAGAAGGGCCTGGAGATGAGGAAATGGGTCCTGTCTGCAATTTTGGCTAGTGAAGAAACTTACCTGAGTCATCTGGAAGCCTTGCTGCTGGTAAGTGTATAGATATTAGGGTACAGGTACACTAGCATATGCGTAATAGGAGCGATTTAGATGCATGACAGTCGAGTGAGTGAGTGCTTTCCGTATGGTCGTGCGCGTATGATGCGATTGTGTGTTTTTTTTTCTCAGCTGACATCCGTGTAACATCCGTGTGGTGTCCATGTGCAATGCGTTTTTAACATGGCCATGCTTTATAAAGTTAGAAAAGAGTAGACAGACAGATGCTAAAATAGCTAGATTGGGCTTACCAGTCTCCCGCTGCTGCTTCCGGGGCCGCCCATTAAGCCTCATGCATATTCACTGCACTGTCTGACAACAGCCAATCACAGGCACTCACACTCTGTTTTGATTATGCTTGATTGACATATACATTAGTATATGGCAACCAACCTGCCATTATAGGGTGTTAATTAAGTCAATCATTTTAAAAAAACACGTGGGAATTCACAGTGTTTGTAAGTCTAGCCCGATGAAAGAGGACAGCTGCGAGCTGCCTCCCTCGGCTGCCTAATTTTACCTTGGCTGGCAAAAAAAATGTGTGGGCTCCACCCTATTTTTAATTGCCAGCCAAGTAAAAACTCGGCAGCTGAGGTCTGGTATTCTCTGTGGGATGAGGGCCCAATGTTTTAGCGCCACCCCCCATGCTAAAGAATAGCAGCGCACAGGCGCCCCTGAAAGTGGCTCATTCATATGAAGTTCCATTTCAAGGCACTTTACCAGGCTCTTCCAGCGGTCCTGGTGGCGGTTGGCACGCTAGGTAATAAGGGGTTAATATCAGCTTTGTTTTACCAGCTGGTATTAAGCCCTGAGATTCTTAATGTCAGGCCAAGTTAGACCAGGCCATTAAGAATCTCCAATAAAGGGTTAAAAAAGACATCACAGAGAAAAATTAATTTATTAAGAAATAAAAACACAGACACTTAGAGACGCCATCTTTATTACTCCCCACCCTCGTACCCCTCCAGAATCCTCGTCTTCTGTCTTTCCACACTCATTCAGCTCTACTACATTAGAGATCACTGGGAGGAAGAACACGTTCGTCCACTCCCTGTTGTGTCTAATCACTGAATGACAGCGGGGAGACCAGCGGCATGTTAAGCGGTGACGTCACCGTTGCCACAGTAATCGAGCATGTGGTTACTATAGCAACTGTGTCCTTGGATAACCACAGATAACTCCCTGCTTACTGCACCGCTATTCCCATGGCTCATTCAGGAAAAGTGTTTTTTCTAAAGTATTTATTTACCATCCTATGACTGCAGGTTGGTTGCCATACTCTGATTGTGCTTGGTTGCCATATATATTACAGTCTAGATTGAGGAAACAGTCTGACTGCAGCAGCCAATCACAGAGGCTCTCACTGAGTGTGAGCTTCTGTGATTGGCTGTTTGCCAGATAGTACAGTGAATATGCATGAGGCTTAATAGGTGGCCCTGGAAGTAGCAGTGGGAGACTGGTAAACCCTGTCTGTCTATCTATCCAATCTGTCTATTCTAACTTTTATCAGCATAACCAGACCATGCTACAAATGCTTAGTGTGCTGTCTGTGTGCGTTTTTTTGGGCACCCATAGACTTTCTTTCACCACGTGCATGTGAGATACGCGTGCAATTGCAGCATACTGCCATTTGGCGCGCAATGTGAATTCAGTGGAGGAAAAAAGTAACAATCTGACCTGACTGATAGTTTAACATTGGTCCTAGGGCAATGCGAGTTTAATGCTAGTGTGCCTGCACCCTTACTGTGCTTTTAATTTCATCAGCAAGTCATGCATATAAGTATCCAATGTAATTTTTCTTATCATTTTCTCTGGCAGCCAATGAAACCTCTTAAAGCGGCAGCAACCACTTCACAACCGGTTCTGACCATCCACCAGATCGAAATTATTTTCTTCAAGGTTCCAGAGTTATATGAGATCCACAAGGAATTTTATGATGCCTTGTTCCCTCGAGTCCAAAAATGGAGTCATCAGCAACGAGTTGGGGATCTCTTCCAAAAACTGGTGAGCGAAGGTTCTCCGATGTAATTTAGTGTTTACAAGTCCTGTTGGATTTCCTGTGCAGAAGATATTTTTCAAGAAATGTTTTTTTAATATAATCTGACGTAAGAAATGGTCAGGGTGAGTGCTCTGTGATCCTATCATATACTCTTGGAATCTCTCATTCTCTAAAAGAATTGTTTGTACACTGGAGTCAGCCCTAGTTGAGTAGCAGCTAAAGATCTGTGAAGACTTTCCGTGTGTGTATAATCTTCAAGAGTTAATAATTAGTATTTAAAATGGAAGATCTAGCGCTTACTGTAATTTTATGACCCACTGGGATTTAAACTTTAACTAATTAGTGCATAGCTGTTTAAGCAAACTAATTAAAAGGTGTATCCATAGGTTTATTCACTGATGACCATGATAGGAAACATTTTTTCAGAGCAACAATAGCAAACACCAGGTGAGTTCTGGAGTTCCACTGATCAAGCAAATCCATACAAAGATTGCATGCCAAATCAAATTTATTATACGTTATCTCCTACAGATAAAGGCACCAAATTGAAAGAATAACACAGATCCCACAAGTGAAGACCCTGTAAACCATAGAAACCATCAAGGGAAACACAGCAGAATTTTATTTATAAACAGTTATTGAATTTTAACAAATTGAAGTTTTTATACCAAAAAGTATACAAAAAATTGTATAAGAAAATTATATAAATTTTAGAATTGATGAAAATAAAATGTAAATTTTTTAATTAATTGTTTGTTTTTTAAATCCCAGTGGGTCATAAAATTACAGTAAGCGCTAGATCTCCCATTTTACATTCTCTAAAATGTTGTGCTCGAGAAGAATTTGCAAGTTTTATGGTGTTATATCAAGTATATGAGGACCGATATATGCTATTTTGTCCAATTGTATAACTATGTACAGATGCATTAGTTCCCATTTTCACTCTACAGCAGTGTTTTTTTAATTATTTTTCACCTTTTTAATTCTTTCTCCGCTCTTTCCATGTACAGGCCAGCCAGCTGGGTGTGTATCGCGCCTTTGTTGACAACTATGAGGTTGCTATGGAAACGGCAGAGAAATGTTGTCAAGCTAACGCTCAATTTGCTGAAATTTCCGAGGTGAGGAGAGCAACACAAAAAAAAAAAACATTTTTGGGGAATTCATGTTTCTTAGATAATGCTGAGAACGTTATGCTCTGTTGCCATATGCTATGCAGTGTTAGGGTATGTGCACACGATCAGTAAAAGCAGCGTTTTGGATGCAGCATGTTACTGCTGCATCCATAACGTTGTGTTGTACAGTACAAGCATAGTGGATGGGATTTCTAGAAATCCCATGCTCACTGTGCTTCTCTTCTCTGCAGCATTATTTTAGCTGCAGTGTTTTAAAGCATAACTGTCATTTACATTTTTATTTTACTAGTAATGTAGAGCAAGTGGGTTGTAATCAACTTTCACATATACTTTATTAATGAAATCAGGAAGGAAAGCATTAAAAAAACCTTCCACAAGATGTCCTCAGCAGGCTGTGTGTGAAGCTCATTCTCCATCATCTCCATCTTAAGGAGATGTGGCCTAGACTGTGTTCACAATACAGATGATAAGACTGTCAAATTACCTCATGCCGCCACCTTTGTTCACATGGCTCTGAGGGGTGTTATCACAGACAAAGGCCATGTGAACGAGGCGTCAGATAAGATCTCACAGCAGCTGTTTGAGCTCAGCAGGATGCCGGAATGAGGTAATTTGACAGTCTTATCATCTGTATTGTGAATGCAGCTAGGCCACGCCCCCTGAAGACGGCGTTATGGAGAATTAGCTTCACACACACAGCCTGCTGAGGACATCTTGTGGAAGGTTTTTTAATGATTTCCTTCCTGATTTCATTAATAAAATACATGTGAAAGTTGATTATATTCACTTGCTCTGCATTACTATTATATGTAAATTTAAACGAAAATTACGCTTTAAGTTACTGCTGCGGAGTCAAACGCAATCTCCAGTGGATGAATGCAGGTAAAAACTGCCCTGCACCGAACGCAGATCGTTGGCACAGGGCATCTGTATTCTCCCTGCGTTCACCCACGGCTTCCTTCAGGTCCAGAGACACTGCGTCCAGGACGCAATGTCTCCAGATCATGAGAACATACCCTTAAACGGGTTTTGCCATAATTGACCATTATCACCTACTCTCAGGATAGATGATAGATGTCTTATCACTGTTGGGGGCGACTACTGGAACCATCATCACTCTCTATTACGGAGATCCCGAGCCCTTTCTTTCCACATCATTGGATGTTTGCAGAGAGAAGTACTTTGTACGACAGTCCTTAAATTTTACTTCCTTTGTACTCCTCCTTACTGTGCAATAAAGGGGGGAATGTAAAGGCTCTGAATTCCGCTCCTTCCCTTTCATTCTATTGACTGGTCAGGATTCCATTGCTAATGACCACAGCTATGAGACTTTTATCATTAATATTGTAGATACGTCCTAAATGTCCGTTGTAGGAAAGGTAAAGGTCTTTTAAGGTAAAATAATTACATCCTAACATGCAGTTGATCATCTTGTATGAAATTTGTCTTTCGCAATTCTCAAGCATAGCGGTCACTCCTGACCATCCTTTGATGATATTGGCTTTCCTTATAAATTAAATGCTTTATTCAGGAGTTTTATTGGACCACAGAATGCATACTGGATTTCAACTAGACTACATATGGTTATTAGAGTGTTTCACTGAAATAAGTGGCAGAGTATCATGACATTTTTGTTTTTAGAATTTAAGAGCAAGAAGCACACGTGAGTCCAAGGAGCAGCCAGCTAAAACCTCCCTGGAGGGTGAGTTATTGCACTTGTAAAGGGTTAGGGATGGGCCGGTTGGCATTGTTAGAGGGCAGGACATTTTGTGATCTTCAGAAACTTACTTAAAATGGACAAAGTGGTGTTGACAGGAATTCTGGAATATTGGCTAGTTCTGGGTGTGTCATCCTGTTTTATGCTGTAATGGTAAAATGTGCCACCCTGTCTGTTCTTTGTAGCTCTGCTCTATAAGCCAGTGGATCGTGTGACACGCAGTACACTAGTTCTACATGTGAGTACTTTTATACTATATATGACTATATTGTAAAATTGTATAATGACTGGAGTTTGACTATATATAATAAAGTATCCCCCGATCTTACAGCTGGTTTTTATCTTAAGAGATTTCACCAAATCTGTTGAACTGGACACATGATAGAGTTGTGGCTGCAGAAAAGAATGAAACTTCTTTCTTAATTTCGACTCTCCACCGTGGAGATATTGGCAATCAAACTATTTGGCTCCTGATGAGTTAATTTTCGATAAATTAAATCTGTCAGCAGGTTTTTGCTATGGAATCTGAGAGCAGCATGATGT
Source organism: Allobates femoralis (assembly GCA_033576535.1). NCBI lineage: Eukaryota > Metazoa > Chordata > Amphibia > Anura > Aromobatidae > Allobates > Allobates femoralis. The sequence continues at coordinate 643,526,721 of JARQOC010000003.1, forward strand.
AGGGGTCGAGCCCCTGATTCCAGCGGTGTGTCACGTACTGAACTTCTGTGTGCAATTCTAATACAAACACTGTTTTCTTGGCTGTATATAGAACAGGGATGAGAATACTGAGCTGCGTATAACTCCGCCAACATTCCTGATTGGTAGCTTCCTGTGTGCACTGTATATTGCCAGCAAGCTGTCAATCAGTGGTGGGGGCAGTGTTACACAGATTAGGAGTCCTGCTAATCATGTGATATCTAGTTTGACAATCATAATCTCATGCTGAGGGGGGGGAGATAATGGGTGCTGTTAACCCCGGCTGAGGAGCGAGGGGGGAGGGGTGTTGTTACATGAGCACCGGCGATCCCATGATCTTATCTCGGGATCTCCAATGCAGGCGTGTTCCCCACGGCGGCACCTTTGGATCCCGCTGTCATGATTGACTGTCTGGATTGACGGCGGGATCCAAGGAGTTAATGGCACCGATGGGATCCCGGATCCGATCGGTGCTGGAAGCCCAACATCACAGCTGATGAGATCAGCTGAGATGTCGGGGAAATCATGTGAGCTCCGCGCCGGAGCTCACATTAAACCCCGGTAACCGGCCCATGATGTCCTCCTATGTCATGGTCGGGAAGGGGTTAAAATCAAAGAGCTGAAATGTGTTTTAACCCCTACAGTTTTCTGTCCTCAGATTATATAGCAAAAACCTGCTGACAGAGTCCCTTTAAAAATACATTTTATTCTTCTCTGTAGCCACTATTACAACCTGTGTCCAGTTCAACATGAAAAATTTAGTGAACGGTCTTGTAAGGCATGAATATTTTTATAACTTCCAACCTAACATGTAGAGTTAGGCAACACAAACAAATACTTTGTGATTGCTGAATCATTACATTGCTTGTAGGATTTACTGAAACATACACCAATTGGGCATCCAGACTACCCCCTACTTCAAGATGCACTTCGAATTTCTCAAAACTTCTTATCTAGCATCAATGAGGAGATCACACCACGACGGCAGTCCATGACTGTTCAAAAAGGAGAGGTAAGTGCTCACCGTAGAGGAATGAGTATTGAGATTTGGAAATGACTTTCCCATATATTCACATTTTGCCCTTTTAACCATACTGGACTGTCCAGTTTTTCATTTTTGTGCTTTCATTTTTTTGTTCCCTTCTTCCAAGAGCCATAACGTTTTATTTTTCCGTCAATGTAGCTATATGAGGGCTTGTTTTTGTGAGACAAGGTGAAGTTTTGAATAACATTATTCATTTTAAATCTTTACAAAAAATGCACATATATGCTTCACCATGCATTCAATCCATCCTGCTGCACACATCTTCTGGGCTCAGACCCACAATGCCGTGACTCTCGGCCAGTAAACATGAAGAAAAGTGGGAGGAGTCTCCAATAACAAAATGTCTTACTTTATTTATGCAAAATATTAAATTGTATAAAAGTCCATAATAGCAGAGATGCAATCTCGATGTGTTTCTGGCTTACGCCCTTAGTCAGTGATAACAGAATGCATCTCTGTTATCTCTGACTAAGGGCGTAAGCCAGAAACGCATCGAGATTGCATCTCCGCTATCATGGACTTTTATACAATTTAATATTTTGCATAAATAAAGTAAGACATTTTTTTTATTGGAGACGCCTCCCACTTTTCTTCATTATTCATTTTACTGTATTGTACTGAAAATTGGAAATATTTCAAGTGGGGTGAAATCGTGAAAAAACTGAAATTCTGCCATTGGTTTTCTGACTTTTGTTTCTTATGGCAAACCTCTGGCAAAAACTTTGGAATCACCTGGCTCGGAGGATGTCCATTCAGTTGTTTAACTTTGTAGAAAAAAAGCAGATCACAGACATGGCACAAAACTAAGGTCTTTTCAAATGGCAACTCTCTGCCTTGAAGAAACTCTAAAAGAAATCAAGATAACCATTACTGGCTAGCACATTTTTTTATCTTTGTAGACCAAGCAGGGGGAAAAATTATGGAATCACTCAATTCTGAGGTAAAAATAATGGAATCATGACACTACTAGTATTTTGTTGCACCACCTCTGGCTTTTATAACAGCTTGCAGTCTCTGAGGCATGGACTTTCTCTGATTGCTGTTGCCAGATCAGCTTTGCAGGTTGGAGCCTTGTCATAGACCATTTTCTTCAACTTCCACCAAAGATTTTCAATTGGATTGAGATCCAGACTATTTGCAGGCCATAACATTGACCTTATGTGTCTTCTTTCAAGGAATGTTTTCAGTTTTTGCTTTATGCATTATCATCTTGATAAATGATTTCATCATCCCCAAACATCCTTTCAATTGATGGGATGAGAAAACTGTCCAAATATCAATGTAAACTTGGATGACAGCCATCTCCCCAGTGCCTTTACCTGACATGCAGTCCCATATTATCAATGACTGTGGAAATGTGCATGTTCTCTGCAGGCAGTCATCTTTATAAATCTCATTGGAACGATACCAAACAAAAGTTCCAGCATCATCACCTTACCCAATGCAGATTCGCGATTCATCACTGAATTTGACTTTCATCCAGTTATCCACAGTCCACAATTCCTTTTCCTTAGCCCATTATAACCTTGTTTTTTTTCTGTTTAGGTGTTAATGATGGCATTTGTTTATAGCTTTTTTGTATGCAAATCCCATTTCCTTTAGGCGGTTTCTTAAGCTCCCGTAACACACAGCGATCCTGACAATGATAACGATCCTGTAGGGATCGTTGGTGCATCGTTACCTGGTCACTGGGGAGCTGTCAAACAAGCAGATCTCCCAGCGACCAGGGACCAGGAAGCCACCTCCACATCGCTGGTAACTATGATAAACACTGGGTATCTAGGCAGCGCACGCTGCCTAGATGCCTGGTGTTTACCATGGTTACCAGCCTGTGAGATCGCTGATCGCTGGTCTCTCGCTGTCACACGCAGTGATGCGTGATGACCAGCGGGAGACCCAACGATCAAAAAGTGACCCAGAGCACTTTGTAATGATCAGCGATCTCACAGCACGGGCTTGATCGCTGCTAAGTGTCACTTAGCGAGATCGTTAGTGAGATCGCTGTTATATCACAAAACTAGTGACCTTACAATGATCTCGCTAACCATCTCGTAATGTGTGAGGGCTTTACAGTTTGGTCACAGACATTGACTCCAGTTTCCTGATTTCCTCATTTGTTTTGTTGTGCATTTCCTGTTTTGGAGACATATTGTTTTAAGTTTACGGTCTTGACGCTTTGATGTCTTCCTTGGTCTACCAGTATGTTTCTCTTTAACAACCTTCCCATGTTGTTTGTATTTGGTCCAGATTTTAGACACAGCTGACTGTCAACTACCAACATCTTTTGCAACATTGCGTGTTGATTTACCCTCTTTTAAGAGTTTGATAATCCTCTTCTTTGTTTCAATTGACATCTCTTGTGTTGGAGTCAGACCACTTGGTGCAACAGCTCTCCAAGGTGTGATTCCTTTTTAGGTGCAGACTAACGAGCAGATCTTATTTGATGCAGGTGTTAGTTTTGGGAATGAAAATTTACAGGGTGTTTCCATAATTTTTCCCTCAGAATTGAGTGATTCCATAGTTTTTTGCCCTGCTTGGTCTACAAAAGTAACCGTTACTGACTACCACATTTTTAATCTTGATTTCTTTTAGTGTTTCTTAAAGCCATGAAGTTGCCATTTGAAATTGCTTTAGATTTGTGCCATGTCTGTGATCTGCTTTTTTTCTACAAAATTAAACAACTGAATGAACATTCTCTGAGCCAGGTGATTCCATCATTTTTGCCACAATTTTTACCAGGGGCTGTAGTAAAAATGACGTACCTATATGTTTATTCAGGTTAGTACGATTACAGTGATTCCAAACTTGTATCGTTTATTTTAAGTTTACAATTTTGTTTGTCGGCATTTTCCATAAAAAAAATTTGCAGCCAAGGATGCTGGATAAGGGCTTGTTTGTTTGAGTGTGAAGCTGTAGTTTTCATTGATACAATATTGGGGTACAAATGATATATTGCTCACTTTTTTACTGATTATTTGGGGGGGGAGAATTTTGGAGAATGACAAAATACAAATCTGGGGATTTAATTTGTACTTTGTTTCCGACGTTCATTGTACGTTTTAAATAGTTTTGTATTTTAATACACCTCACTTGTACATACATAGCCATACCAATTATTTTTATTATTTATTTGAAAACTGAGAAAAGTGGTTTCACTTAAATTTTTTTTTCTTTTTGTTTTTATCTTTTTTTTTTAATCCACATTAGGGCAATCATTTAATCAATCCTTTTTTTTTTTTTTTTTACTTTTTACTCCAGTTCAATACATTTTCCAGTATATAGATTTTCTGTGCTAGTTGACATGTTAAATGTATTGTGAAGGAAATATAACATAGACCCAAATAAGCAAAAATCTAACACCTGACACAGTTGATGATAATCTTGACCCACGCTATAGTACTGAGCCTGTTGCCCGATATTGTATCATTGAATCTTGTAGGATAAACATAAATTCTGGAGCAATTTACTGTTTATTATAGAGTTAAGTTGTATAGATGATCATTTCCTTTTTTTTCTTTCTATTAAAGTCTTTTTTTTTTTTTCTCTTGTCTTCTTTAACAGCATCGACAGCTTTTAAAGGACAGTTTCATGGTTGAGCTGGTTGAAGGCTCTCGAAAGCTGCGTCATGTCTTTCTTTTCACTGATCTTCTTCTTTGTGCAAAGTTAAAGAAGCAGTTAGGAGGGTATGAATAGGAAATTGTCAGCTTAAAGAGAACCTGTCACCCCCTGGTGCTTTCCAAAGTGAAAGAACCACTGAATGCAGCGTGTATGCTGCATTCAGGGAAGGTGTGTCCCATGTCTCTACCCCCCCTGTAACCTGAAAAAAACACTTTGGAAAGTTTAGAGTTAAGAGGTCCAAGGGGCTTATCTGTTTATGCTGTGCTCACTGCCAGCCCGGTCCTCCCCGCCTCCTGCCTGTGTGTGTGTCTGTGTGAGGAGGGAAGACCCACACAAGAGGAGGGGGAACACACAGGCAGGAGGCGGGGAGGACTGTGCCAGGAGCAGGACATCATAATCAGATAAGACCCATCAGACCTCTTAACTCTAAACTTTACAAAGTGTATTTCTCAGGTTACAGGGAGGGTAGAGACATAGTACACACGCTCCCTGAATGCAGCATACACGCTGCATTCAGTAAGTGCTTTCACTTTGGAAAGCATCGGGGGATGGGGGATGACAAGTCCCCTGAAATATGGTCTCTGTCCTTTTTCTAAAAAAAAAAAAAAAAAAGTCTAATAATTTTAATACTTCTAAACACTCAGGAAAAGTCAACAGTATGACTGTAAGTGGTACATTCCTCTTCCGGATCTGACATTCCAACCTCTGGATGAATCAGAAACTGCCATCAACATTCCTCTAATACAAGATGATGAGCTGGAAATTATCAAAGCTAAAATTTCACAGCTGAAAAGCGATATCCAAAGGGAAAGGGTATGTCTTATTTACCTGTATATTATACAGGGGGGAATATATTGTGATTTGATAATATAGTTATAAGAAGACTCTAGTCTTGGTTGTAATAATTGGTTTCTTTGATATCTGTGTTGTCAATAATTAATATATAATTTATGCATTCTGATGTCAGTATTTACCAGTTTTGAAATCCTTGAAATTGATGCCTCCGCAGTGCAAGGAAATTGTTTGGGGAAGGTGGCAGAGAAGATTAAGATTTTGATGTGCAGTGTCTGGGGGGCACATTGTTGCTGCCCACCAATATATCAGGCTGCATGCTGCGACTGGCTATGTAATACCACACCTCAGCTACACATTCTCTTCAAAAGATCTAGTTAATGGTAGGCTGGCTTCACGTTGCGTTTTTTTCCTGTTTGTGGGGATCCTGTTTTTTTCAGGACCCCACAGACAGGAAAGGACCAGATCAGATGTGGCTTCCGGATGTCATTTTTGTGTCCGGGTCCGTGATTTTCACAGATCCGGACATAGAAATCCCGAGCCTGCAAAGTGCAGGTAAGCCGGGCACTTTCACTCCCACAATGTATATATATAAATTGCGGGAGTGAAGCAAGGGTTAAAAATAATAAAAAAAGATCCTCACCTCTCCAGCGTGTCCCGTGATGCGCACCGTCTATCCCGAGCTTAAGGACCTGGCGGGGCGGGGCTACCCGATCAGCTGATCGGTCACATGACTGCATCAGCTGAGCAGTTTAAATCTCCTGCCCGCCGATTGATTTTGGCGGGTGGGTGATTTAAACCGCTCAGCTGATGCGGTCATATGACCGTTTCAGATGATCGGGTAGCCACGCCCCACCAGGTCCTTAAGCTCGGAACTAGATGGCGCACATTGCGGGACACACGCTGGAGAGGTGAGGATCTTTTTTTTTTTTTTTTTTTTTTTTTACACTTGCTTTAGTTCATTTTACTTCAGCAATGTATGTATATACATTGCGGAAGTGAAATTAAATAGGAACAGAGCAGTTTTAGGGTACTGAGCATGCTCAGTACACTAAAGTTGGGTCCGGGAAACGAACCGATGTTTTCCCGGACCCATGCTCCATAGGCTCCCATGTTAACTGTCGCGGATCGGGTCGGATCCAATTCTGTCCGATATGGTGCGTTGTGTCAAAAATCGGAGCAGTCTCCAATTCTTGGTACAGCAACAAATCGGACAGAATCAGATCTGTCACAAAGCGGATGGCAATAGAGCACCTGTCCGTGCTCATAGAGATACATGGTGGCCAAATCGGATCCGTGGCTATCTGTTTTACAACGGATAGCCACGGATGCCCAAAAAACGCAATGTGAAACCAGCCTTAGAAAGGTTTTTTTTTTAAGATCATAAACCGAATTATTGGCAGGAGGTTTGCTGCATTTTTTTGCTGCGGATTTGTTGCGTTTTTGCTGCGGATTTGGTTCCTGCGTTTTTGCTTCAGATTTTACAATGGAAACTCTAGCAAAAACTCAGAAAGGAATTGACATGCTTATTCTTTCAAAAACACAGAAAAACCTGTGGTGTTAACACTTTCTGCAATAAACAAAAAACAATGTTTTTGTTTGGACGGCTTTTCCTGAAATCACATAGCTTTTGATGTTAACCAAAAACGCAGGAAAGGATTAGCATATATTAGCGTAAAACCAAGTCAAATTCACAGGTAAAAAACAGCAAAAATGTACCAAAAACTCCCTGTGTGACCTAGGCCTAAGACATACCCACAGGGGCGTAACTACAGCATGTAGAAGGGTTGAAATCGCACTAGGGCCCTGGAGTCTAGGGGGTCCCAAAACTCCTTTTGGCCTATAGAAAAAGACTAATGCTATTAAAGATTTGCAATAATTGGGGGCCCCAATTGAACTTTTGCATTGGGGCCCATGAGCTTTAAGTTACGTTTTTTGTGGAATTAGTTGTCTGGTGTGTTACATGTGTAATGTCTTTAATTCATGACAATTAAACGCCTTGTACACAATTTAGGCAGCTATAAACTGTAGAATAAATTATTCTAATTTCCACTTTATAATGGATGCCTACTGCAGATTTTGTGTCAAGTCCTGTTCTAGACTGATTTTATGTTATCTTCATGATCACACACAAATATTATCACTTCTACTAACCCAAGCAAGATTAGATCAGTCTCTCCTGTTCAGTATAAGGCTGCCTTCACACTTGCAGATGGATCTGCAGCGTTTTGCAGATGCATCTGCAAGTGTGAGCATGCTGACCGCGGTGCCTATGTTTATAATAGGGCGCACCGCGGTCTGAAAGCTCTCATTCACTCCTATATGTGTACTGTCAGCAGGCGTACGCCTGCTGACAGATCACACACTCCCGTCCGCACTGTGGACGCGAGATGTAGCGTCCATGCTGCGGGCGGGAGTGTGTGATCTGTCAGCAGGCGTACGCCTGCTGACAGTACACATATAGGAGTGAATGAGAGCTTTCAGACCGCGGTGCGCCTATTATAAACATAGGCACCGCGGTCAGCATGCTCACACTTGCAGATGCATCTGCAAAACGCTGCAGATCCATCTGCAAGTGTGAAGCCAGCCTTAATGAGAGAGATAGATAGAGAGAGAGACATAAGCGCTTTGCTCAGCCAGAGGGGTCTTGCACTGCTGACCTTATTGACTGCGGACTATAAGACGCACATTCTAAGCTGAAATATGTTGTCTACTTTTGTAGAAGGCAAATAAGGGAGGAAAGGGTCTGGAGCGTCTACGCAAGAAACTTTCAGAACAAGAGTCAATGTTGCTGCTATTGTCCCCAAGTATGGCTTTCCGAGTGCACAATCGCAATGGCAAGGTGACTTTCCCTCATACCTTCTGTGTTTACACTATAGTTAGTTTCACATTTCTAATACCTGTCATGCCAGTCTGGTTACTGTCTTATCTTTAACCTACTTTATTCATAGGGATACACATTCCTAACGTGGTCTGATTATGAGCGGGCTGAATGGGGAGAACACATACGGGAACAGCAGAAGAAATGTAAGTGTGCACCTGATTGGTATAACTAGTACTTCATTCCTTGTATTGTGTTTCATGAAAATGTCTAGTTTTAGTTTTGGGTTTCTTAGTTTATTCCTTTTTATTTAGGCATGAAAAGTTTCTCCCTTACCTCCCTGGAGATTCAAATGTTAACAAACTCCTGTGTGAAATTACAGACAGTACACCGGGTTCCTCTGACCATCGGGAAAGAAGGTGAAAACACTTGGCGGCTACATAGGGAAATAGTATCACAGTCCTCTCCTTGATTTGTAATGTCTCCTGTTGATATATTTTTCTTATAGATGATGAATCTTCTGGTCTCTATGGATTCTTGAATGTTATTGTCCATTCTGCTTCTGGATTCCAACAGAGCTCAAGTAAGTGAGGTTTTCATCTATATGACCATCACACAGAAGAATATAGTTTCACGTTATATATCAAAGTAAATCATTTATGACACTGGCGTCCTTGTTGGTCCCAACAGATCTGTTCTGCTCTCTAGAAGTGGATTCCTTTGGATATTTTGTTAACAAAGCAAAGACAAGAGTTTACAGAAACACCACTGAGCCCAGCTGGAATGAGGTGAGGATTCTGTGGGCCATTCCCCATTCAGATCTCTGGAATTGAGTCTAAGGGTGCTGTAGATTCAATTAGCTTTTTTTTTTTTAAATTAAAAATTACCTGTGGTGTATTATCCTTTTAAGGGCCCTTTCACATCAGCGTTTTTTGAAATTCGCGGCAGATGCGGTGAAAAAAACCGCATCTGCCGCGATTACCGCATACCGGCTGCACTTGCGGCACGGTTTCGGTAAACGCCATACAAGGTATAGGCGGACTTGCGGCAGGTGCGGCAAGTGCGGTTTTGCACTTGCGGCAGGTGCGGCCGCCAAAACCGCACTTGCCGCACCTGCCGCAAGTCCGCCTATACCTTGTATGGCGTTTACCGCAACCGTGCTGCAAGTGCAGCCGGTATGCGGTAATCGCGGCAGATGCGGTTTTGTCTCACCGCATCTGCCGCGATTTGAAAAAAACGCTGATGTGAAAGGGCCCTAAGATAAATCAATTTGCACCACAAATCCTAAAATAGCAGAAAGTATCAGAGGGGAGCAACACATACAGTGGAGAAAATAAGTATTTGATACACTGACAATTTTGGAAGTTTTCCCAGCTACAAAAAATAGAGGTCTTTAATATTTATTGGAGGAATACTTCAACTGTGACAGACAGAATTAAGAAAAAATCCAGAAAATTACATTGCATGATTTTAACATAATTAATTTGCATTTTATTGCTTGAAATAAGTTTTGATACAATAGAAAAACATAATATTGGCAAACAAAGGTTTCTGTACCAACTACAGAGGTCAGATGTCTCCTGTATTTTTTGACCAAGTTTGCAGACGATACAGCAGGGATGTTGGCCCACTCCTCCATACAGATCTTCTAAACATCTTTCAGGTTTCGGGGCAGTTGTTGGGCAACATGAGTTTCAGCTGGCTAGGCCATTCCAGGACCTTGAAATGCTTCTTTACAGAACCATTCCTTAGTTGCCCTGGCTGTGTGTTTTGGGTCATTGTCATGCAGGAAGACCCAGCTGGGACCCATCTACAATGCTCTTACTGAGTAAAGAAGCACCCCCAAAGTATGATGTTTCCACCTCACGCTTCACCGTTGGGACGGTGTTTATGGGGTGGTACTCATCCTTCTTCCTCAAAACATGCCAAGTGGAGTTGATACCAGAAAGTTCTATTTTGGTCTCATCTGAACTTTCTCTCCTCAATGTCTCCTCTCTGAATCATCCAGATGGTCCATTGGCAGACTTTCAAATGGGGTGCCTGGACATGTGCTGGCGTGAGCAGAGGGACCTTGTGTGCCCTGCAAGATTTTAATCCATGACGGCATAGTGTGTTACTACCTGGAATCTTTGAGACTCTGGTCCTCAGAATCCTCCTTGCCCCACAAGGCGAGATCTTGCATGGAGCCCCAGACGGAGGAAGAGTGACATTCTTCATGTGTTTCATCTATTTTCTAATAATTGTGCCAACAGTTATTGCATTCTCACCAAGCTGCTTGCCTATTGTCCTGTAGTCTATGGCTAGGGTCACATTTCGTTTTGACCCTAGCCTGCCGGATTCCGGTTTTAACTTAGAACTTTTTCCAGCACTGCATAGCGTTGAAAACGCTGCCCTTAGTTACCCTATGATTACCTTCACTACCTAACTAAGGGCAGCATTTTCCAGCGCCGCATAGCGGTAACGCTATGCGGTGCTGGAAAAAGTTCTAAGTTAAAACTGGAATCCGGCAGGCTAGGGTCAAAACGGAAATGTGACCCTAGCCTATCCCAGCCTTGTTCAGGTCTACACTTGTGTCCTTGGACTGCTCTTTGGTCTTGGCCATGGAAGAGAGTTTGAAGTGTGATTAATTGATGTGTGGACAGGTGTCTTTTATCAGGTAATAAAGAAAATAGTATTCGCCTCACCGTGTCCTTATCATAGATTAAGCCGTCCAGCCATATATGGGACTCCAGCCATCCGCCTTGACTTATAAGGCTTTGAACATTAAGAAATTCACTGGCGAATCCCGAATGCATATATAAATCTTCAATCATTATTTCTCCATTAAAAATCAGATAGGTCGGTGGTACATCTCATACGCATTTCTGGCATAAACGCCCTACCTCAAAAATTGCCAGTGAATTTCTTAATGTCTTTTATACATTTAACGAGTCCAAACAGATGCAATTAATACAAGTAATTAGTGCAGAGCAGGAGGGCTTCTTAATGAAAAACTAACAGGTCAATGAGAGCCAGAATTTTTGCTGGTTGGTAGGTGATCAAATGCCTTTTTTAAAGCAATAGCATGCAATTTAATTATTTAACAATCATACAATGTGATTTTTTATTTTGATTTGGAAAGGCACACACCTGCCTGTATAAGACCTCACACCTCACAGTGCATGTCAGACCAAATGAGAATCATGAGGTCAAAGGAACTGCCCAAGGAGCTCAGAGACAGAATTGTGGCAAGGCACAGATCTGGCCAAGGTTTCAAAAGAATTTCTGCAGTACTCAAGGTTCCTAAGAACACAGTGACCTCCATAATCCTTAAATGGAAAAAGTTTGGGACCACCAGAAGTTTTCCTAGAACTGTCCGTCAAGCCAATCTGAGCAATCGTGGAAGAAGAGCCTTGGTGAGAGAGGTAAAGAAGAACCCCAAGATCACTGTGGCTGAGCTCCAGAGATGCAGTAGGGAGATGGGAGAAAGTTCCAGAAAGTCAACTATCACTGCAGCCCTCCACCAGTCGGGCCTTTATGGCAGAGTTGCCTGACAGAAACCTCTCCTCAGTGCAAGACACATGAAAGACTGTATAGAGTTTGTTAAAAAAACACATGAAGGACTCCCAGACTATAAAAAATAAGATTCTCTGGTCTGATGAAATGAATATAGAACTTTTTGGTGATAATTCTAAGCGGTATGTGTGGAGAAAACCAGGCACTGCTCATCACCTGCCCAATACAATCCCAACAGTGAAGCATGGTGGTGGCAGCATCATGCTATGGGTGTGTTTTTCAGCTGCAAGACAAGATGAGTGGTTGCAATTGAAGGAAACATGAATGCGGCCAAGTACAGAGATATCCTGAATGAAAACCTCTTCCAGAATGCTCTGGACCTCAGACATTGCTGAAGGTTCACCTTCCAACAAGACAATGACCCTAAGTACACAGCTAAAATAACAAAGGAGTGGCTTCAGAACAACTCTGACCATTCTTGACTGGCCCAGCCAGATCCCTGACCTAAACACAATTGAGCATCTCTGGAGAGACCTGGTGGACTGGCTGTCCACCAACGTTCACCATGCAACCTGAAAGAACTGGAGAGGATCTGCAAGGAAGAATGGCAGAAGATCCCAAAATCCAGGTGTGAAAAACTTGTTGCATTTAAAAGGAAGCTTCTACTCAATACTGAGCAAAGGGTCTGAATACTTATGACCTTGTGATATTTCAGTTTTTCTTTTTTTAATAAATTTTCAAAAATTTCTACATTTCTGTTTTTTTTTCCAGTCAAGATGTGGTGCAGAGTGTACATTAATGAGAAAAAAAAGAACTTTTTTGAATTAACCAAATGGCTGCAATGAAACAAAGAGTGAAAAAATTAATGGGGTCTGAATACTTTCCGTGCCCACAGTAAATGAACTGTTCGAGACCATGAGGCAGATACTGCCTGGAAGATAACTCTGCCTTCAGGAATAACCTGTGTTCCTATATTAATAGTTTAGAAAAGTCAGAGTAGTGACAGACTCCCTTTAAAGGCAATGCGACAATGCACTAGACCAGGGGTCTCAAACTCAGCTGGGTTGGTGGGCCGCACATAGAAAAACATTTATAGTGGGGGGCCGCATCTCTTGTGGGACTAAGTGATATTTTTAGTAATACCAGAATTTCTTGCTCAATGTAGTAAAGTACAAGTCCTGATCCCTTTCTTGTAGTAATGTCCCCATCCTGTAGTAATGTCCTTTTCTACTGATGTCCCCCATCCTGATCCCCTTTTCTAGTGATGTCCCCCATCCTGATCCCTTTTTCTAGTGATGATCCCTATCCTGATCCCTTTTTCTAGTGATGTCCCCCATCCTGATCCCTTTTTCTAGTGATGATCCCTATCCTGATCCCTTTTTCTAGTGATGTCCACCATCCTGATTCCTTTTTCTAGTGATGTCCCCCATCGATCATGGTCCCCTTTTGTAGTGATGTCCCCACACTGATCTCCTTTTGTAGTGATGTCCCCCATCCTGATCCCCTTTTCTAGTGATGACCCCCTTCCTGATTTCCTTTTCTAGTGATGTCCCCCTTCCCATTCCCCTTTAGTAGTGATGTCCCCCATCTTGATCCCCTTTAGTGATGATGTCCCATCCCGATCCCCTTTTATAGTTATGTCCCCCATTCTGATCTACTTTTATAGTGATGTCCCCCATCCTGATCCCCTTTTATAGTGATGTCCCCCATCCTGATCCCCTTTTATAGTGGTGTCCCCATCCTGATCCCCTTTTATAGTGATGTCCCACATCCTGATCTACTTTTATAGAGATGCCCCCCCATCCTGATCTACTTTTATAGTGCTGCCCCCCCATCCTGTTTTACCTTCTTACACACTCACATACACACTCTATCACACTCACACACAAACCCACACACAAACCCCCGCCCCACACACACACATACTCTCAAACACACTCTCAAACACACTCTCACACATCCTCATACACACTCTTACACTCACACTCATACACACACTGAAACTCGCACACACTTTCTTATACACACATCCTCACTCACACACTCACCCTCACACACACCCTCTCTTACACACGCACACTTTTCTCACTTTAATGATGCATCGTTCCAGTGCTGGGGGCCGCCGCGGTCCCCACTGTACTGACTTCCGGCCTCCGCTGTGCTATGACTTCCTCCAGCCGCCGCTCAGACAAGCTCTGTTGCTCATCAAGATCAATGCAATCTACCAGCCAGAGGCCTGCAGGTGACGTCATATTCTGCCGTCAGCTGCGGGCCTCTCATTGGCTGGCAGCTTGCATTGATCTTGCTGAGTGGCAGAGCTTGTTAGTGCTGGGGACAGAAGTCATCACACAGCGGGGACTGCAGCGGCCCCCTGCACTGGGGCAATGCATGATTAAGTTGTCCAAGGTGCCGCGGGCCGCATAGTGAGGCCCCAGGGGCCGCATGTGGCCCTCGGGCCACGAGTTTGAGACCCCTGCACTAGACAAATACTAATCTTCATATGAAAACGTGTCCACCAGTGTTCTGGGAGTTGGACTCATCCGATATTGCTTGTGGGGAGTGTAGAGCAGTTTTCTAATTTGGGAGCACCCACCTATTACTTCCAAATAGGACATGTTGCAAAAGCAAATGGTTAATCTAAAGGGAGTCTGTCACCACTTTGACCTTTCTAAACTATTAATACGGGCATAAAGGTTATAGAATGCTGAAAATAATCATACATGTCTGCCTCTTGTCAGATGACTTGTGGAGAAATAACTTTCTTTTAATGACCCATTTGAGACACTGAGGCTGGAAGATCAATCTGCCTCCATAGCTTATTTTAAATAAAAGGGGAGTTACCAGTGTGATGTGTGATGCCTGCCCTCTGCCCTCCTGACCTCACTGTAGAGATGATTGTGATTACTTATCTGCAGATTCCCCTCAGGTTCCATCTGATGGGCAGCCAGAGTGCCACACAATACAGCAGAGCTCAGTGAGCTGCAAAACAATGTGTTTGCAAGAAATCAAATGTCAGTTCTGTTCTGTGTCAGTCACTTATTTAAAATACCTGGAGGCAGAGTTATCTTCCAGGCAGCATCCGCCCCATAGCTTGGAACAGTTCATTTATATAAAATGTTAAATAAAAGATGATTTCTCTACAACCAGGCATCTGATAAGAGGCAGACAGGTAGGACTTTTTTCAGCATCCTATAACCTGTATGCCCATATTAAAAGTTTTAATAGGTCAAGGTGGTGACAGATTCCCTTTAGGCTGCGTTCACACATCGCGTATTTTGACGCGTATTTTTACGCGCGTATTTCCTCCAGAAGAATGTGCATCTGTATTTCCCAGCAAAGTCAATGGGCATTCACTTTTGCCATTCACACATCGCGTATTTTTACGCAGCGTAAAAATACGCGCGTAAAAAGAATGAACATGTCAATTCTTTGCAGTTTTTTACGCGCGTATTTTCCATAGGCCCCATTATAAGCACTGGAAATACGCGCGTAAAAAAACGCAGTCGCGTATTTTTACGCGCGTAAAAATACGCGTGCGTAAAAATACGCGCGCGTAAAAATACGCAATGTGTGAACGTAGCCTTAAGGTATTTGTGGTTCAAAACTGATAGTTTCCTTTATGTTTACATCATCCATTGATTCCTTTATGTACAGGAATTTGAGATTGAACTGGAGGGCTCCCAGACTTTACGCATCCTGTGTTATGAAAAGTTTTATAATAAAAACAGACCAGTGAGGGAAGATGTCGGTGAGAGCAGTGAACGCCTGGTGGCCAAGGGACAGGTGCAGGTAAGAAGGAATGTGAGCAGGATGCTGGAAGTTTAGTGTTACAGCAATTAAGATACTGTCTGTCAACTTACCCAGTGTTTTCTGCTTCTTGCTACAGTTGGATCCTCAGCTCGTCATAGGAAAGGATTGGCAGCGGTCAGTGGTCTCCATGAATGGGGTAAGTTCTTAATAGTATTAATGATTTGAATAATATTGAGATGTTTTGATCTTCTGTGCAGCTCCAAACCATACCTGACCTATATAGCCTAAGGCCGGCTTCACACCATGATTTTTCCCTGTCAGGATCTGTCTGGTGTTTTGCAGGATGCACCGGACAGAACCTGACACCCCCGGACAAAACAGAATCAGGCAGAATTGTTTTCTGCCGGAATCAGTGGCTGCCGCTGTCCAGTGCTGAAATTTCAGGGTAGCGTCTGGAGGGGAGCTCTCCAGGTGCTGAAATTTCAGCCGTGGCTCCTTTAGCTGAATGAACGTGGCTTGAATTTCAGACACGCCGCTCGTTCAGCGTCCGGGAACCGGATTGTTTTTCTGTCGGTTCCAGCGCCCATAGACTCCCATGTTACGGGGCGCTGGATCCGGTTTTGAACGATTTTGGCCCCGGACACAAAAAATCCTGCAAGATGCAATTTTGTATCCGGGGCAAAAAACGAAATCACCTGGATCCAGTTGGACTCACACCAAACTGGATGGCAAATAGCTGTCATCCGGCCCCATCTGGCAACATACGGATACAATAGGGGCAAAATCATAAATCTTGGTGTGAAGTCAGCCTTACATGCATCTTAATCCATTTGTCATCTCCAATTATATTTTAGCCTTTATATCAATCTTTAGAATCCTGATCAATTTCTTTATAGATAGAAGTAAAACTGTCGATGAAGTTCATAAGCCGAGAGTTTAGTCTGAAGCGTCTCCCATCTCGAAAGCAAACTGGAGTTTTTGGAGTAAAAATTGGTGTTGTTACCAAGTAAGTGTTGTGTATTACATTTTAATTACAAAACGTTCCGAGGGTGTTTTTTTCACTTTGAAAAGTGCAGCTTAGGGTCTTGAATGTTGCCTTTTGCTTTCGGTAAGTGTTATCTTTTTCTTTAATTGACAGGCGAGAGCGTTCTAAGGTGCCATATATAGTACGGCAATGTGTGGAGGAAATTGAAAGACGTGGCATGGAAGAAGTTGGCATCTACAGAGTTTCTGGCGTAGCCACAGATATTCAAGCACTGAAAAATGCATTTGATTCAAGTAAGTACTATGACATTGAAATAAAGGGCAGTACATAATGTCATAGTGACTGATTGTATATAGTAGTGGTTGAAGGAGTCAGTCTCACAATTCATTGTCCTACTGCACCTTCATGCTAGGCATTTATAACTACCTAAACAGCTCTCATTAAGGATCTTGTGCCATAAGGAACATTGAGCCCTTTTATTTTTTACCAAAAATACTATATCTAGTAATGGGCAATTAAAATTCTAAAACAAAAATCGTATTGCACACTGTAAAATAACTGTTTAATTCTCCTCTTTTAAGATAACAAGGATGTGGCTATCACGATGAACGATATGGATGTTAATGCTATTGCTGGAACCCTCAAACTATATTTTCGTGAACTGCCAGCACCTCTGTTCACTGATGAATTGTATCCCAACTTTGCTGAAGGAATTGGTGAGATTTTTATGTTGTTTTCAAGATTTGCAGATATCATTGTGAATGTATAAGTGTGATCAGCTACCATCATCGCATGGATCTCTTCATTTCTTAGCCCTGTCAGACCCTGTTGCCAAAGAGAGCTGCATGTTGAATTTGCTGCTGTCACTGCCAGAGCCCAACCTGCTAACTTTCCTTTATCTCCTTGATCATCTCAAAAGGTACACTTGTTTTCTTTTATTTCTTGTTAAGAAACAATAAAGTGTTTGCAAATATTTCCATTCAAGGTTTAGATGTGAATGCTAATAGAAAAGGAGTTGGCCAGTGTGTCTAGGAACTCATTCAGACGTCCAGTTTTCTAGTTCTATCCAAGTGGTGAGACACCACCTCAGACTTTTGCATCCTGAAAATGTTTTGCGCCTTGTATATCATTTTAAAAGCTTCAGTCAGACTTCACATGTTGTAATAGCGTTACAATTTGTTTACTTTCTTTTCTGAAATCAGTCAAAAAAATGCACAACTTCCGCTACATATGAACCTACCCTAAATATTCTGGAATTCAATTTTCACTGGCACCAAAGTATTTTGACAACTGACTGATAAGGTAATTCATGGTTAGCCTTGGCTTTGTGTTTCATGACCGTGTTAAGGTTAAAAAAAAAAAAGGTCTGGAGATGATTCCAAGCATTGCGTTTGCATACGGGTATTTGTTCTTGAAACACAAAAATGCTCTTCAAAGTGATGCATGGTTCTAAACCAGTGTTTCCCAACTCAGTCCTCAAGGCACACCAACAGGTCATGTTTCAGGATTTCCTTAGGATTGCATAGGTGATAATTTAATCACTTGCACAGGGATAATTCCATCATCTGTCTAATAATAAGGAAATCCTGAAACATGACCTGTTGGTGTGCCTTGAGGACTGGAGTTGGGAAACACTGTTCTAAACCATGGCAGCTTAAAATACAGATTGTTGTTTCCAAATAAAAAAACCTATGAGTTATTAAAAAACCTAAGGGAAAACCGAGCTGGAAAATTAGTCTTGGGGACAGCTCTCCACAGCCTTTTACCCACGCAGGCTGGCTTGATTTACAGGTCTTTCTCACCTCATGACTCCTTATTTCAGCTTATTATCAGTCTGTTTTCAATGAAGAATTTCAAAATGAAATCTAGCATGTGTAATAAGGGAGCCTGTTCTTATTTCATGCCGCCTATGGTTTAGGCAGAATGCATTTTCTGGCATGCTACCTTTATTGAAAATGAATTAAACAATTCTTGGATTAAAAAATATTTAAAAAAAAACAGAGAAAAAGCAGAAAGTTTTGGAATTTCAAAATAAACAATTTGGTCTTGGAAGACCATGGAAAACAAAAAACATGAACAATTGAAGAAATAAATCTTTGGCAATAGAAGACTATCCAAACCAAGAACACTCTCAAGAGGTGGCATATAATATGTATATTAGTAAAAATATGAATGTATTCACATTATAAAGGGACAACCTCATGGTGTATATACTGTACACAGGGTGTTCAGTAGTGTCTGTGTATATGTGTAAGTTGTGTACATACAGATAGAAGAGAGTTGGGTCTGCAGGTAGAGCTGGCAGCATTCAAAGATACCAAGTGAGCTCTGCTGAATGCATCACTCCCAATGCCAGAGTGGCAATCTCCACCCATCTCATCAGTTTCTAGAGCCTGGAAGTGAGTAAAAATCTGACAAGTATTCACAGATACCGAGTGAGCTCTGCTGAATGCAGCCCCACCCCCTGCCAGATGGTAATCTCCACTCACCTCATCAGTTTCTAGAGCCTGGAAGTAAAGGTGCCTTCACACTGCGTTTTTCTGTGATCCGTGGCTGTCCGTTGTAAAACGGACAGCCACTGATCCGATTTTGGCCCCATGTTAGTCTATGGGCACGGATCACATCGGATTTGGCCTTATTGGCATCCGATTTTTGTCGGATCCGATTCTGGCCGATTTTTTGCTGTGCCCAAAATCGCAGCCTGCTGTGATTTTTGGCACAGCGGATCAAATCGGATCGAATTGGATCCGACCTGATCTGCGCCAAATAGCATGGGGCCTATGGAGTGCGGGTCCGAGGAAACAGCTGATTGTTCCTCAGACCCGATTTTAGTGTACTGAGCATGCTCAGTACACTAAAATCGCTCTGTGCCATCTAATATCACTTCTGCAATGTATCTTCATACATTGCAGAAGTGACATCCAGTGAAAATAAAGAGTTAAAAAAAAAAATCTTTATTCTCACCTGTCCCGCGATCCAGCGATGCCTCCTGCGCTCTATGCTTCTAGGACCTGGCCTGACATCAAAGTGCAGTCACATGACCGGTTACCGCGGTAACCGGTCATGTGACTATGACATCATGCCAGGTCCTGTGCATCAGAAGAAGAGAGCTGAAGCACCGCGGGCCTCCTGGATAGGCGAGAATAAAGATTTTTTTTATTTTTTAAGGTCTGCAAAGAGGGGGGTGCAAAGAGGGGAGTGCAAAGAGGGGAGTGCAAAGAGGGGAGGGGGACGAGGTGACAGGAGGAGCAGGGAGAGGATCCAAACTGATGCTGCAAAATATCGGAATCGGATGCCTATTTGGCATCCGATTGCAGTCATCAGTTTGGATCCATTGCTGTCCGAGGGGTGCTGCAAAAAGTCGGATCCCCTCGGACAGCACAAAAAACGCTGTGTGAAAGCAGCCTAAGGAAGAATCTGACAAGCATTCACAGGTACTGAGTGAACTCCGCTGAATGCAGTCCCACCCCCTGCCAGATTGCAATCTCTACTCACCTTCTCCGTTTCTAGAGCCTGGAAGTGAGGAAGAATCTGACATGACCTCACAGGAAGCAGGAGATTCTAAACTAGAGATCATGTGACAAGAAGAGCAGCTCGAGTTACTGCAGGATTTGACACAGCAAAGTATTTAGTGATGTGCTTAGCTATGGCAGTTAGTTAACATGAAATGGACATGGAAAGTAGTGCCCATCCCCCTTAAGTCAGAAATCTGGTGTTTTTAGCTTGGTGGATCTCCAGCCTTCTGTTCTAAACATTGATACATCACTACTATATCACTTTTGTATCTTCCATTAGAAAATCTATCTAAAGACTGTTTAATAAGCTAAAACATTATCTAATATTTCCATCAATATCGAGATATTGTTCATTTTTATCACGACTTTAAGCAAGGCGAAGGTAAGGTGAAGTAATAGAAGCACTCTAAGAATTTTCCACACACATTTTCCAGATTTTGGCACAATCAAATCAAGGAGCTAATTATTCTGTAAAGTATTTCGATTTTTCTAATTCTATTGTTTTTTTTCCTGTCAGAGTGGCTGACAAAGAGAGTCAGAATAAGATGTCTCTTCATAACATTGCCACAGTCTTTGGCCCAACTTTACTCCGCCCTTCAGAGAAGGATAGCAAGATCCCTACCAACCCCACTCAGCCCATCAGTATGGCAGACAGCTGGAGTTTGGAAGTGATGTCACAGGTAATATGGGAAAATGCTTACAATTTCACATGTTTAAGTTGGATATATATAACTAGAAGATTTTTTTTATTGTTCATATTTTTTCCCATATTGCTATTTATATTTGAAAAAAAATACTACTTGGGATCTTGCAATTTTCATTGTCCACTGAGCCAAAGTTCTGTAATTAATACTATTCATTATTCATCCCATCATCACAGGCATGATCACATTGAAAGCAGACACTTAAACATACAGGACACTGTTGGCAGCTCCATATGCAATTGTCGACCAATGATGCTCGAGATTTGCTCAATGGGAGACAAGTCCGGAGACGCTGCAGGCCATATTAGCACATTTAGGCGACGCAGACTGCTCACAGAAGCACAAGCAATATGCTGCTTGGTGTTGTGTTCAAAAACAGTTCCTGGGATACTTTGGAGAAATGGCCGTCCCACTGGTTCCATGACCAAATCAGTGTAACATTGAACTGTTAGTGTACCTGGAATGGAGACTAGTGGTGTGCAGGTACCATACATTCTGCTGCCTCACTCCATAATCTTGGAGTAGGATTCATGTAATGCTTCCTCATGGTATAAAGAATGGAGCGTGGTGATCCATTTTGTACTACAAGTGAAATTGGACGTCACTTACAAATCAAGATACTTAATGATAAAAATGTAAAGAACATTTTTTATTTGAATATCAGTAAAGGGAACCTTCTCGAACAATACTTCGGCACACTAAAAAAGCGAGATCAAGTCAATGTTGCAATCGTGTGATGAGTTTTATTAAATCACTCCAAGTGAATCCAAGGAAATTGTGTATAAAGTAAGATCGTCGTGTTAACGTTTCAGTTCACAACTCGAACCTTTTTCAAAACTTATCTACAATATTAAACAAAGGGTATAGTATCAGACAAGACAGGTTATCCATACTGGTGTTACATACACAAAACAGTGATAAAAATAAACATCAATCAACATGACTCTTCATTGTATTATTATTATAACAAAACACCTAATTTGTAGCTATAGTGATTTACATCATATTAGTAGGCAGATAGTGAAGCCTACTGTCCCTAAATTGGCTTCATATACTCATATACAAATGTGCACCGTGCTAGTATAAAGAAACAAATGATTACCTATGGTAAGGGTTAACCAGGCATACAAAACCCTGCAGAGTCTAAAGCTCTCGTCACACACAACGACGCACCAGCGATCCCGACAACGATCCTGTAGGTATCGTTGGTGCATCGGTATCTGGTCGCTGGGGAGCTGTCAAACAGGCAGATCTCCCCAGCGACCATGGACCAGGGAGCCACCTCCACATCGCTGGTAACTATGATAAACAGCGGGTATCTAGGCTGCGCCAGTGGGAGGTAACCTGGAATAACGACAGCTTAACAACACCCTACACTGAAGGGTTAACCCTGATCTGACAGGGTGACATAAAAGTAGCTAGCTCACCAGTGGGCAAATAGTCACGCGGCGATCCTCAGCAGTCCCAGTATACATTCTGCTACAGCACCCTACCAACCTGAAAGGGTAGTCGGATCAGGGTTACCCCCTCAGTGTAGGGTGTTGTTAAGCTGTTGTTATTCCAGGTTACCTCCCACTGAACCTGTTTGTCCACGGTCAGGGCTATAGTGCAATCAGATATAGGGGGGATTGCAATCTTTGGTACTTTGCATACTGTGAATGTCTAATGACTTTTACCTCCTGTATTGTGGAAATATTTACTTCACTTTATATATCATTCTTGCACTTGTTATTCTTTGGATTTAACCGACAAATAAGTCTATTTAAACGCTGGGGACTTCCTCCAACCACTAACATGTCTGATATTTTTGTGGCTATACGTGTGTCGAGCCCCAGGTCCTGGGGTACTTGGGCATCAGGCTCGGAGGGGTTCGCAGGGATGTCACGGGTGGCGGTGCCTGAGCCCGTGGCCTGGGTGACACTTCAAAGGGGGGGTTATGTACAAGGGAAAAGAGTTGTCTCGTGACGCCACCTGTACTACCTGGTGATGGGTCACCAGCACCACCAAAGTCCTCCGGAGGGCGGTGGTATTGCGGCAAGGATGGCAAAGCTCCCTACAGGTAGCTTTGTTAGATGTCCCTCTTTCACTACTCTTTCAGTCTGTGTGAAGCCTGGCTGGCCTGAAACTTGGCCTAGCCTCCTGTGCTCTCACCTTTGCTGTCTGCGGGATAACACTCTATGGCCTGCCGCTATCTCTCGTTATGCGGTGCCTGGCTCCCATGATATTGACTGCGCAGGTGCCCAGGAGCCTGTAGTCTCCACGGTGATCCAGATTTTTTGCTGGGCCTGGAGCTCTGCAGCAAGTGTGGATTCCTATGTCCGGTGTACTGTTTGAGATGAACCTTCGTCGGCTCCTCAGTTCCCAAACAGCTTCTCTTCCCTGGAAGACCCCTTCTTCTCCTCCTCTCTGTCTCTCCCTCAGACATTCTCTGTCTCTCACTTCCTCCCGTCCTCACGCTGCTTGCCCTGCACTCCTCCCACTGGGGCTGGGTCTCCTAGTAAAGGATTTAACCCTGTAGTCCCCTGAGCTAAGAGTGTGTGTGGATGCGAGGATTAAGCCACATATTAACCTCCCCATTCACTTACCACAGGGATACCACACATGCTGGTCTGGGTGCAGTACCCCTTAGTGGTGCTCCGACCAGCGGGGCGCCACACATGTTTGTATTGGTTTTAATTGTTTTTATTTGTGTGTCTCTGTGTGGTTAATAAACTTGACATATTCTTAATCTTCACTTGATTCGGTGGTGTGCTTTGGATATATGTGAACACTTTTTCTATGTACTATATAAGTAGCTAATGTTGACATTGAGCACCCCCTTTGTTTGACGTCACTGATTGGTGTGGTGCACCTATCCATTAAAAATTTCCAGCCTTAAAGTGACACTGGTTAGATTTTAAAATTATTATCTTGGTAATTAAGATACAAATTTGCGTGCTCAGCAACACCATTATTTACAGTTGCTATAAAATGTCTATGCACTGTTAGAATGCCAGGATTTTGTCACGTAAAAAGTTGTAGCAAGAGGAATCATTTCAGAACATTTTCCACCTTTAATTTCCCCTATAATCTGTGCAATTCAATTGAAAAATAAACTGAAATCTTTTCAGTAGCAAAAAGAAGAGAAAAGAACAAAAATAATGTAGTTGCATGAACATAAACTGTTATACAGTGCTGTGCGAATTAATTGGGACAAAGCAAGTCTTTACTTGTTTTTCTTGCATTAGTTTTACTATTTCTTATAAGTGTTTTATCAGTTCTTGGTGTCGTTTTCCTTTTTCTTCCACATTTCCCTTTTCATTTTGGAGAAAACGATCCAGTTTCACTGTGTGTGTGCATTATTATTGAAACGGTAGATTTTCCAATACCAACGGTGGAAGCGATTTCTCTTACACTCAGACTTGTATGTTCATTAAGAGTAATAATGCTGGACCTCTTCTGTGGAGTCACATCCATTTTTACAGGCATGAATCACACAGAGAAAAAGTACACTAAACCACTCCTCACAGAAACAAGCTCTCAGCTGAAACTGAGGGGGCAGCTAGCTGTTATTTTCTGACTAAAACCAGTCGACCACATTTTGTAACTCAAGGTTGTACACTCACACCTGTTCAAAGCAGTTAAAACTGGTTTGAATCACTGACTAGTAACCCCAACTTACGGTTTTACTTAAAAAATGCTTTGTCTCAATTAATGTTACGTATTGACTGCCTTGCAGTATGGAAGTGCTGCTGCTGTGGTTTAAATGAAGCCTTTTTTTCCCTGCTCTGTGTGGTGTGAGGAACCTAATGCGCGGGAGCTGAGCGTGCAGGTGTGTGTGATGAATATGACTCATGCTTAGGTGAACTGAGGGGCGTGCCTGTGCTGGTTGCTCCCCACCCCTCGGCATAAATGGGTCAGATCACATCCACCTGATGTTGCTGATTCAGTTCACTTCTGGACTGTGACCTGTTGTGAGCAGACGCTGATCTGAAGTTGCTGTTTCTTTTTCCATTGGAAGCTGCTGGGTTCCGTGGTCCGTGGGTGGTGGTAGGGGCTTATGCCTAGGTCTTCTCAGGAGTTTTAGGGTCTTAGGCTGGTGGCTCGGACCTCCTCACCTTCAGAGGTACCTCCGAGTACAGGACGAGTCAGGGACCCCAGTATCAGGGCCAGAGCAGGCTCCCTACGCCCAGCTCTGTCCTACTTCTGGTTACCCCCGGCCCCTTCCTACTTAACAATTAATTTGCACAGCACTGTAGTTTGTTGAAGTACTCTTTGAATTTATGACAGAATTCAGTCTTTTTGGATAGGAAGCTATCAGCATGGCACATCTTGCTCTGAAACTGTCAGAGGGCATCTCCTGTGTAGAGCTGTCCTCAGGTCACTACATCAATATTGAATGGAATTCAGATTTCGGCTCTTTCTGGTCCATTCCAAAACTTTGATCGCTTTCTGTTGAAGCCATTCGTTTGTTAACTTGGAGGTATGCTTAAGGGCATTGTTTGACTGAAAGGTGAAATTCCTCTTCAGCTTTTCAGCAGGTGTCTGAAGGTTTTGTTGAAAAATTGACTGATATTTCTATCAGTTCATAATTCCCTCCACCTTGACAAAAGCCCAAATTCCAGCTGCTGGAAAACTGTTCCAAAGCATAAGGCTGCCCTGACATTCTCACCTGCAGATAGGTTTTTACACATGACTGGTTCCCTTTAATGTGATTGCCCTAATTCTCAACCACATCCCAATTTTAAGATGGTGTATACACTTAAGGCCAGCTTCACACCACGGTTTTTGTGATCCGGGGCTGTCCGGTTTGAAACGGACAGCCCCAAATCCGATTTTGGCCCCATAGTACTCCTATGGGGCCGGACGGCAGTGTTTTGCTATCCAGTTTCCATCTGTCCTGGAGGATCCGGGAGAATTCGTTTTTTTTCTCCAGACACAAAATCGCAGCTTGCAGCGTTTTTGTGTCCGGGGTAAAAAGTCACACAAAGCCGAATCCACTCGGATCCGGCGCCCAATAACATGAGAGTCTATGAGCGCCGGACCTGAGAAAAAAATCTGTCCGGTTTGCAGACGCCGGGTGCTGAAGTCAGCGCTGGCCGGCGCTTAACTTCAGCACCTGGAGAGCTCCCTGCTGCGATTCCAGGGCCGCGGCTAGCTCCCCGCAAGACGCTATCCTGAAATTTCAGCACGAGACAGTTTCTGCAGCTGCGGACTGCGATTCCGGCAGAAAACAGGACTGGAGGGCATATTTGCCCTCCGGTTCTGTTCTGTCCGGAGCGGTCAGGCTGTGTCCGATGCTTCCAGCAAAACACCGGACACAGCCTGACAGCTCAATACCGTGGTGTAAAGCCGGCCTAAACAACGAATAGTAATTTTGTATGCAAACACCTTTCTATGCATTCTGTTGCCTTTGGTGGTTATTCAACCAACTAAAGAACAATCGTCTTACCATTGCTGGTCTCTATAGGTGAGACTGTTAATTATAGGTCCATTTTCGAGGTGTTTGCTGATATTGGACCTACACCAACTGAATTCCTTTATGGTTAGACTCAATAAAATAGGGCAAACAAAAATGTGTACGTCTGTGAACACAAGACATACACTGAATAGAACACATATTAGATGTAAGTTTTGACTTTGTTTTTCTTTGATTTTCTTTCAGGTGCAGGTTCTGCTGTATTTTCTACAACTGGACACAATTCCTACCCCAGATAGTAAACGACAGAGCATACTTTTCTCAACTGAGGTGTAATACAGTACTCTCCCCAACGCTACACTTTATACAGCAGCAGAACAAGCGTGCAGCCTCTGGGCTTTTTCTTTTTTTTTTTTTTTTACCAGCCTTTAATCTCCTCCAGAAGAGGGCGCTGTATGAATGAGGGACTGATTTTTCTTCAGTCCATTGAGGCTTGCACTAGAATATTACTAGCACTAAAAGTGCTGCATTTCTAATTTATTTATTTATTAGCTAATAGATAAGCTGTAGTTCATCCGTGGACCCGTGGCTTTCCAGTCCTGCCACACAGAAATGTGTAGAAGACATCCATTTCTCGTCAAGAAACAAGGATTGTCTGCAGATCTACTCACCATAGAAGATCCAATACTTCTGTTACTTTATACAAATAATTACTTTTATGTCTAATGAACTCGAAATGTCATGTTCTCTGGTTACAGTTTAGATGATCTTGTTAGAAGTTGAGCTAATACTTGTCAATGCACAGTGTTAACATGATATATAAATGCAATAGCTAATAATTAATATATCTAGGACTCTAATAAGCTTCAGATCTTGGCTTGGCCGCTAGTTGTCAGGATAGGCCTCCAAGATTAACCTGCTGCTGAATTAACCTTTTCAATGCTGGATATATCTGAGGTCCACCTTTTTAGCACTGGGACGTTCTCTGTAGGACAACCTTGTGCTTGTTGTTTCAGGTGTATTTGTAGTAGTTTTTAGAACATTTTTTATCGTCTGTTGTATTTGCAGCATGTTTTAGCTGGCTCTTTCTTCTGACTGGCCTTTTAAGAAATATAGCCAAAAATGTCAGGATCCAGTTTTATGCAGGAACTGTAAAGTGTATTTTATCATAAGCAATTCATTCTCCGCCCATTGGTATAGACAAGTGTAAGTTTTACACTCCAGTTGTACATCACTGTGCGGCTACATTTACATTTACAGGATATGATTGTTGAAATACGATCTCACGGCCTTGGCGTATTTGTTTATTTCATGCAGCATCAACCAGCAGTTGCGTATGCCACGTCATCAGATACATTTTCTACACTGGGATCTAAAGCCATAAACTGAGTTACTGACTTTATCTTAAGTATTTCCTCCACTCAGTGGCTGTCTGAAAAAATGTCTTGGAGGATGTTACAACCTGAAGGCGGAGCTGGTCTCTGTGTTCAGGTGCTTCATATTGTGGACCACGGGAATTTACTGCCAGAAGTGTGGAGACATTTTCTCCACATACTTCACTATTTTAGTGTCCAGTTTTAGGTGTGATCAGTACACAAGGAGTACAAAGGCATGTAAGGTGTGTGATGTGCTATGAAGTAGGCTGCCTTGCATTCTTGGGGAGTTATTACTGAGCACCCATGGCATTTTTGTGTGCAAAACCAGAATCCTCCTATGGCAGTGTTCACACGCAGCGTTTTTGCTTTTCTTTCTTTTCCCCAGCCAAAACCTGCTCTTTGTGCAGTAAAACTGCTGCATTCAAAACGTAGGTCTTGTGGCATTTGTGCAATTTTTGTAATTTAGCTGCATTTTTTGGTGGGAGCAGATTACATGAGTAAAAAAAAGCCAAGAAGCCAGCGCTGCCTGTGGTTAGCACACAATACAAAAAGTACATATGCACATATTAATTTCTAACTTTACTTTAAACAGACATTTAGCAAACAATTGATCAATTCTTTGAGCTACCCCGCCACGTCACAGCATTCTCAGATGGGGCAGTCCTACTCTGTTTTTTATATACGCTGTGCCATTACGGCCTCCTAAATGCGTTAAAAGCAGAACCATATTAAATGCACATGTACCTGAAGCATTTTTAACTACTCCCGTGACGCTAGAAGGGTAGCGCAGATAAAGGCATACCAGGTTCGGACATGACATCTGGACATTTCAGATCTGACCCCACACCAGATTACATGTGTGTTTTAAAAATTACAAAAAGACTGACCGGCACACCTAATGTGTGTGAACAAGGTGCTAGCAGAAAAAAAAACAGATAACTAAAGAAAGTTATTCCGCTGCACATTGGAACACTAAGACTTAAGGGAACGCTTAGTAAATGTATTGGCCAATGCAAATGAGCCCAATAACCGTGACAAGGTGCATCTCATGTATCTGGACCCTAACCTGAAATGCCTCTGTGTGCGATTAAAATCTGCTTGTTTGGGAAGGTAGGATCCTGGTTATAAAGGAAGGTGACTCTACTACGGCTATCGGTTCAGTGTGTCGGTTATTCTTTTTGTAATATGTAGTAACACTTTGTCTGTGCACCCCTGCCGTTAGCCATAGTAGAATCATCTACAGTTATAGCCAGGATCCTACCTTCCCATACAAGCTGATTTTATATGTACATAGAGGCATATCAGGTTAGGGTCCTGATACATGAGATTTGTAGAGTCTCCCTTAATTCTTAGTGTTCTAGTGTACATCTGTGTTTTGTCCACAGTACAGTTAGTATAGGTCACCAAAAACACAGCAAAACCAGTTTTATGCATTCTTTCAGTGCTACTGCACTTTCTCATTGATTTCTCTGGGTAAAAAAAATGCTGCAAAATAACAAAGCAGATTTCAAAATCCTGCAGTTCTCAAATTCTGTCAGGAAAGAAATAAAAACAAGTGTTTGCTTGAGATTATTGAAATCTCATACTTTTGTTGCAAGAACCTGCATGTGAACCTAGTCTCAATGGTGGAAGGAAAAATATAATTGGACAAAGATTGGAAAATCCTTTTTTGGGGTTGATAGAAATTAGCCTCTTCCACATTATTGTCTTCGATAATCAAATGCAAGTTTTAGAACTCTTGTCAATCAGTGAACAATCGAGAAATAATTTATCTTCGTTGAATGTGTTAATAACCAGTAATATAAAATCAGAATCAGTCATAGCTGTGAAATAATGTGACTTGGCTTTTCAGAAATTCTAAAGATTTCCATTGAATATTTGGTAAATCTCGGGGTCAAGAGGGTCCCACATCAAGGGTTGCAGAAATTTTTTGTTCATAAAATGACCTGAAATGTAGTTATGGCATATTTGACTTAAATGGAGAAATGATAATATGCAATCAATCAAAAATAAGCAAAAGCGTAACATTTTCTGAGACCAAAAATGGTATAGTTAATTAAGTTTTCTACTAAACTCCTGGTGAAGGCTTCCCTGCAGGTCTTCTGCTTACTGGCCCCTTTCGAAATTGTGTTGTGTTGACACTTTAACTTCATTGATCACTTGTATTGACAAACATCGCTGTACTCAGAAGTACAGTGAAGAGGAGTTAAAGAACTGGCATAGGGAAGGGGATCTGAAGTTATTTTTCCAGATCAGCTGTAGGAATCTGTACAATTTGATGTGACTTTTCTGCTAAGTTTTCTTGATGTTTCTGAATAGGATTTGTTGCAAAATCTTCAACAAATCTGACCTATTTGGATATACTCTAAAATATATCAACTCTATGCCAACCCCTAAAAGAACGCTGCCACCGTTTTATCAAATTTAATATTAAAAGATCCAAAGCCAATGTTTATTAAATGTGGTAATTTTTAAGTTTACCAGTTCTTTACTAAAAAGTACATGTAATGTGAATTTAAACGTAAAACTTTTTTATTATATATAGGGAAAGAATAGCAACACCGATTCTAGAGTGAGTCCCCGAAATATCACATAAGGGCACTTAAAATTAATATGGCCTCTATTCAATCAAAGGGGTTGTCTGATATAAAACTGATAATTCTAAAGTCACTCAATGTGACTGTAGACTTCTCAATCTTCACGGTGCACGCAGTGAGCGCTGCAAGGATTTGCCGTTTTGTAAGCCAGGAACGGACAGCAATTATGCGGTATGCGTGTTCCTGCCGACAGCACAACTAGTGGGCGTGGTCTTGCTCAATACAAGTGTATGGAGTGGGTGTGTCTGACTAGTAGGCACAATTCAAAAGGACAAAGCGCCTTGACGTCTGCGCTGCTGCCCAAGGAATCACCAGTGTCACCGGAATGTCCGAAATGCGTCGGTGTAATAAAGCTACTTTCATCCCAGGAATCCTCTGGTGATTCCTTGGGCAGCAGCGCGGACGTCAAGGCACTTTGTCCTGTTGAATTGATTTACACCACTGTGAACTGAGGAAGTGCGGTCCCTGCAGCAGTTGCATTTTCTGAGCGATCATACCGGTTGTGGTGACACAACCTCAGCAGGTGAGCAGTTTTCATTGTGTTGATCACCACCAATTTTTAGAAGATAACCCAATTTGCGCATTCTCATCCCCACAGTGACTAGTAGGCACGGCAGTCTAGTTGGCTCAGCCTTACTCCATACACTTGTCATGAGTGAGGCCGCTTTCACTAGTTGGGAGTTATGGCTGGGAACATGAAATACCACATAACTGCGATCCGTTCCCGGTTTAGAAATCACAAATTGTCGCAGCGCACAGTATGTGCTTTACCTCCTATGCAATAACCTTTAAGTACAGTGTGTATGGCTCCATATAAAGAGCATTATTTTTAAGTGTTCCTCTGATGCATTGATTTCTCTCCTAGTCTAATGGAATGCTGATATGTAGGAGTGGATTCTCATTTACTGCAATCCTTTATGGGCAGCTTTTTATATGAAAGCATTTTACACTTGTTCTATTTTACTCTGTCCTGTGTACAGTCAGCATTTATTACAATTAGGAGGATTTTGAAAGCCACTACCGTTAGAATGTTTCTGCTAAGATGAGTAAGGGATTTCACCCCAATTGTAGGGGTAAGAAAAATAACCCTTGATACATTGATGGTCTTGTTTTTTTAATTTTCTAAATTAGATAAATAATATTTAAAAAGGGAATTATATTGTATTTGTTTAAAAATTCAAATGCATTTTTAGCCTCTGTTTGTACACAAGCTATTCAATAAAACTAAAGCTGGAACTAAGTTATGTATACTAAATGTATTTATTGCAACTTTGTAGACTGGGCAAGACATTGAGAAGGAAATTAAAAAACGGGTGGGGGGATATATTTTGTAGAACTTAAATATTGGCTCATTTCCAAGGGCTAGTTATAAAAGTTACAGCAAAGGAGAATGTTTTATAAACTGGGAGAACAATTCAGAGAAGAGACGGATTGAGGAGTTTGAAGTCAAATTCCCAGCCTCTTTTTTTTTTTTTTTTTTTGTACATGCAAGAAGTTCTGACAGCATCTTATTCCTCTTTTCCCATTTAAAGCCAAGTGTTCATGTGTGCTGGATATTTGGGAGAGATGACTCTCGGCTTGCTACGGCCGAACTTACACCGACGTCTAACAAAAAAGAAAAAAATTGGGCCTGCACTCTTTTGGTATTAATGTATACGCACTCTATTTTGCCAATATGCAGATATATAAATACACAATGCGTCAACACACTGCAATTAATGAACACCAATATTGTTGTAAACTTTAAAAACGTCAGGTACTTATCATTTTTTGAGCAAAGAGTGCAAAGCCATCCAACCTCATCAAGGTGTACCTAAATATAGATGGTCCTTAACTCCATGTGCCAGATCGGGCCTCATCTGAATAGGGAAGTGAAGGGGAACCAGACGTAGCTCGAAACTATTTTTTTTTTTTTAGTAAATATTGGGGCATGTGGTCCCCTCCAGAGCTCAGCATCTTCATCTACCCATCTTTGCCTTACAAGGTTTTATTGCAAGTAATGGCTGGTTTCCTTTTGTATCCCCACTTCAGATGAGGATTGGTTTGGCACATAGAGAGGCATCCATATTTAGGTACACCTTGACATGGTTTGATGGCTTTGCACTCGTTGTTCAAAAAATGCTAAGTACCTTATGGTTTTAATGATTACATCAATAGTGGAGTTAATACTAACTCTCTTGCTAACACTCTTGCACCTCTCCAGTCTGTCCTCAACTCTGCTGCCTGACTAGTCCACCTCTCTCCTCGCTACTCCCCTCTGCAAATCCCTCCACTGGCTCCCAATTCCCCAACAAATCCAGTTCAAGCTACTAACACTGACCTTCAAAGCCGTCCATAAACTGTCTCCTCCCTATATCTCTGAACTAATCTCACACTATCTTCCCTCACGTAATCTTCGATCCTCCCAAGACCTCCTCCTCTCCTTCACATTTATCCGTTCCTCACACAACCGTCTCCAAGATTTCTCCCGAATATCCCCCATCCTCTGGAATTCTGCGCCCCAACACGTCAGATTATCCAGCACGCTCGGATCCTTCTGACAGAACTTGAAAACCTCTCTCTTCAGGAAAGCTTACAGCCTGCAATGACCGAGTTGCCACCCCCGCCGCCTCCGGAGCTGCTGCCGCCTCTCCACCACCAGATCTGCTGCACCCCTGACTTACTGTTTTCCTCTCCATTGCCCTGTAGAATATACCGTGTTTCCCCGAATATAAGCCAGTGTCTTATATTTTTTTTACCCCCAAAAGTCCCTCTATGGCTTATTTTCGGGGCATGGCTTATATTAGCCGCCCCTCCTCTACCACCCACTATGGCTTATTATCGGGAGTGGCTTATTATCGGGGAAACACGGTAAGCACGCAAGGGCAGGGTCCTCTCCCCTCTGTACCAGTCTGTCATTTTTTTTTTTTTACTGTAAGCCATATCTATAATTTTGTATGTAAACCCTTCTTATGTACAGCACCATGGAATTAATGGTGCTATATAAATAAATAATAATAATATGCATGTATATTGCTGTATTTAATGACTGCTAATCAGTTACATATTTGCTGTTCGGCTGTTGTTTAATAGCCTATTTACACAGGCAGGCTGCATATGTGGATAGAACGACCAGTTTTACATAAAACTGCCATTGTTCTCAGCAACATATCCTGTTTACACATGACAATGTGCTTATGAGAATTCTTAGTTATTCTTAATGATTTAATTAATTCTTAATGTTTAATAATTCTTAATGATTTTTAAGCTAGCATTCAAATAATTTCAACTGACAAGCATTTTGTTCGCTCATGGGGTGTTCGCCAGCCAACTTATATTGTCTGATTATTGAGAAAAGAGACTTCCTAAGAATGATTATTCACAATAATTGGTCAGTGTAACTCTAGCTTATTCTATGTATGACCAGCATAAGTATGGCAATTCTAGCAATAATACAATTGTTACAATCGCAGGGGCGATTGTGTGGGCGTGGACACAATGGGCCAAGACACCAATCTTGAGCAAGCCTGAGTGACTACGTTGTCTTCACTAGAGCCTCTGGTGGTGGGATTAAGCTTGTGTTGGTAGGTAACTGCAAGGTGCAACTCCAGGGGATCACAGTACCTCAACAGCTGACTCCGAGGGAGTCAGTGATGCAGGGAGAGACGGTCTCTGGGTAGGTGCCACCTGGATGGCTGGATGCAGACAAAGGCAGTCTCTGGGTAGATAGGTGCAGCCAGATAGCTGATAGCGTAAGTGCACGTGGCACTGCAGAAGGGCTGGTTCAGGTCGGCACAGATGGAATGGCAGCAGTACTGGTAAAGACAGGTACTTGCGGGTGTAGCAGTACAAGGAAACCGACACGGGTTAGGTAAGGCATGGGACGCAAGAACAGCAAGGGTAATGAAGACCAGATAACTAGTAGAATGTCTCTAGGAATAAACCACGTTGCTCATGCACGTCCCAATTGGGTAAGGTGCCATAGATACTCTGTACTTTTCAGCAATTGGCTGAGAAGCACTTCCAAGCAGGGCACGCTGGCCCCTTAAGAAAGGTGGGTATGTAGCACGTTCAACCTAAGCGCACTCCTGGGAGACCTGTGCGCCATGCACAGGCCCCAGGCAGGCGATGCAGAACCTCAGAGGCGAGCATGCTGCGGCCGCTGGTCTCTGTTGTAGAGATGCCGACGCTTCCATTCAAACTTGTATTACACACTTAATATTCACACCCACAAGAGTGCTGCTACATCTTTTTGCTTGGTTTTGCATTTGAGACACAGCACATTAGTATCTACTGAGATATTTAACTTAGAAGGTGCTACCAGGTCTGTGGAGTCAGTAAGCCAAACCTCAATTTCCCTGAATCCGACTCCTTCATAAATGGCTCATGTTTTAGTGACAAATTTATTGTAGTACAATGGTAACATCAGGTTTTAAACATTATTATGATACAATAATCAAGCTATTTAGATAGAACAAAACAATAATTCAAATCAATAATATTCAGCACATGCTGCATTGAACTGCTGTACCTAATTTATTATATATAAATGAGTTTGATTGTGTATGCAAGTATCTATGTGCGGCTCTGGGTACATCACATATCGACAGGTGCAAAGTGCCATTCAGTCTCAATAATTAACAATATACATTATGTGGTACAACCTGCGATTTCAGAGAAATCAACTATGTAATGTAGAGACTGATCTTTAAACATGCCTGGTCTTGCAGTTGCTTATTCCTCTCTTCTCATAAAGAACACATGTATGTTCAGCTGAGCTGAGCATGCATGTCTATAGAGGGTTTCGGAGTGTTCAGCTGTTAAATGTGTGTGACCAGGGAAACTATCTTTTTCAATTGTATCCTACAAGAAACGGCACAACCTGAAAAATTGAATTTCACCTAACCCTATTTATTCTTCTTATAAAGTGATTCTGCCAGCACAGAATGACTGTTTGAACCAAGTACATGCGCTCCTGCATCATGGTGGGGCCATTCATTTAAATGTACCTTATTATTTGCTTGTTTTCCCTCTATCTCCACCCTTCCCTTTTTTTGATTGACGGTTCTTACTTCCTTGAGCCCGGTAATACACTGTGTGCAGAATTATTAGGCAAATGAGTATTTTGATCACATGATACTTTTTATACATGTTGTCCTACTCCAAGCTGTATAGGCTTGAGAGCCAACTACCAATTAAGTAAATCAGGTGATGTGCATCTCTGTAATGAGGAGGGGTGTGGTGTAATGACATCAACACCCTATATAAGGTGTGCTTAATTATTAGGCCAATGCCTTTCCTTAGGCAAAATGGGTCAGAAGAGAGATTTGACGGGAAAAGTCCAAAATTATGAGATGTCTTGCAGAGTGCAGTCTTGAAATTGCCAAAAGTTTGAAGCGTGATCACCAAACAATCAAGCGTTTCGCCATCAGGGTCGCAAGAAGCATGTTGGGCAAAAAAGGCACAAAATAACTGCCCATGAATTGAGGAAAATCAAGCGTGAAGCTGCCAAGATGCCACCAGTTTTGCCATATTTCAGAGCTGCAACGTTACTGGAGTATCAAAAAGCACAATGTGTGCTATACTCAGGGACATGGCCAAGGTAAGGAAGGCGGAAAAACGACCACCTTTGAACAAGAAACATAAGATAAAATGTCAAGACTGGGCCAAGAAATATCTTAAGACTGATTTTTCAAAGGTTTTATGGACTGATGAAATGAGAGTGACTCTTGATGGGCCAGGTGGATGGGCCAGAGGCTGGATCAGTAAAGGGCAGAGAGCTCCACTCTGACTCAGACGCCAGCAAGGTGGAGGTGGGGTACTGGTATGGGCTGGTATCATCAAAGATGAACTTGTGGGACCTTTTTGGGTTGAGGATGGAGTGAAGCTCAACTCCCGACCTACTGCCAGTTTCTGGTAGACAACTTCATCAAGCAGTGGTACAGGAAGACGTCAGTATCGTTCAAGAAAAACATGATTTTCATGCAGGACAATGCTCCATCACATGCATCCAACTACTCCACAGCGTGGCTGGCCAGTAAAGGTCTAAAAGAAGAAAAAATAGTGACATGGCTCCCTTGTTCACCTGATCTGTATCCCATAGAGAACCTGTGGTCCCTCCTAAAATGTGAGATCTACAGGGAGGGAAAACTGAACACCTCTCGGAACAGTGTCTGGGAGGCTGTGGTGGCTGCTGCACGCAATGTTGATCGTAAACAGATCAAGCAACTGACAGAATCTATGGATGGAAGGCAGTTGAGTGTCATCATAAAGAAAGATGGCTATATTGGTCACTCATTTTTTGGGGTTTTGTTTTTGCATGTCAGAAATGTTTTTTTCTAAATTTTGTGCAGTTACATTAGTTTACCTGGTGAAAATAAACAAGTGAGATGGGAATATATTTGGTTTTTATTAAAGGGAACCTGTCACCTGAATCTAAGTCCCTACACTATCACTAGCTGTCCCTACACCTTCCTAGCTGCTCCCTATCTATCCCTTTCTCATCTAAAGTGGCCATATGAAACATCTCAAAAATAAGTTTAAACTTACAGCAGTCCCCAAGGTTGGGGGACTGGGAAGGCGGGCCGACGCTCCATTCACCACTCCTCCGTTGTGTAGTGCACGCCCCGCTGGGCAGCATTATTCTTTTTCCTCTCTGCCACCACCATTTGGAATCTCCCATCCTCTGTGACATTGTATGCAACGGCCGGACATGACATCCGGCGCGGTGCATTATGGGGCCGGTCACGTGATCGGCCCTAGTGCATTATGCGGCCGATCACGTGATCGGCCCCAGTGCATTATAAGTTTGATCACGTGATCGGCCCAGCTCCGTGCATGCGCAATGCGCTTTTTGAAGCCGGGCCGATCACGTGATCAAGCCCATAATGCACTGGGACTGATCACGTGATCGGTCCCATAATGCACTAGGGCCGATCACGTGACCGGCCCCATAATGCACCGCGCCGGATGTGACGTCTGGCTGGTGCATACAATGTCACAGAGGGCGGGAGATTCCAAATGGTGGGGGCAGAGGGGAAAAAGAATAATGCCGCCCAGCGGGGCGTGCACTACACAACGGAGGAGTGGTGAATGGAGTGTGGCCACGCCTTCCCAGTCCCCCAACCTTGGGGACTGCTGTAAGTTTAAACTTATTTTTGAGATGTTTCATATGGCCACTTTAGATGAGAAAGAGATAGATAGGGAGCAGCTAGGAAGGTGTAGGGACAGCTAGTGATAGTGTAGGGACTTAAATTCAGGTGACAGGTTCCCTTTAAGTTGCCTACTAATTCTGCACTGTAATAGTTACCTGCACAAACAGATATCCTCCTAAGATACCCAAATCTAAAAAAAAAAAAAACACTCCAACTTCCAAAAATATTAAGGTTTGATATTTATGAGTCTTTTTGGTTGATTGAGAACATAGTTGCCGATCAATACCGTATATACTCGTGTATAAGCCGAGTTTTTCAGCCCAAAAATTGTGCTGAAAAGTCCCCCCCTCGGCTTATACACGGGTCATACGGTATGCTGTGGGGGGGGGGCTGTGACCGGGGGCTGGAGGAGGCAGGAGGGGGCCGCGGTGACCGCAGGCGGTCACGTGGGGCCGCCTCATTAGTGCAATGAATATGCACGGCATCCCCCCGACCATCAACGGCGGGGGGATGCCGTGCATATTGCAATACACAGCCCCCCCTCCTTAATATGGGTCCCCCAGTAGTAATAAACAGCCCTCCCCCTCCTTATCATGTCCCCCCCCAGGCTGCGGCAGCTGTCAAAATAACGAACACTTTATACATCACCTTCCGACGCAGCTACTCCGCTCCTCCGGTCCTCCGCTCGCCGGCTTCTTCTTCCTGCTTGTGCCGGTGTCATGTGACCGGGCGCAGGAGATGACGTCATTTCCTGCGCGCGGGTCACAGAAGCCGGCACAAGAAGAAGAAGTCGGGACCGGAGGAGCGGAGTAGCTGCGCCGGAAGCTGATGTATAAAGTGTTTGTTATTTTGACAGCTGCTGCAGCCTGGGGGGGGGACATGATAAGGAGGGGGAGGGCTGTTTACTACCACTGGGGCTGTATATACCACTGGGGCTGCTGGATACTACCACTGGGGCTGCTGTATACTACCACTGGGGCTGTATATACCTCTGGGGCTGCTGTATACTACCACTGGGGCTGTATATACCTTGAAGCTGATGTATACTACCATGGGGCTGTATATACCTCTGGGGCTGCTGGATACTACCACTGGGGCTGTATATACCTCTGGGGCTGCTGTATACTACCACTGGGGCTGTATATACATCTGGGGCTGATGTATACTACCACTGGGGCTGTATATACCTCTGGGGCTGCTGTATACTACCACTGGGGCTGTATATACCTCTGGGGCTGATGTATACTACCACTGGGGCTGTATATACCTCTGGGGCTGCTGGATACTACCACTGGGGCTGTATATACCTCTGGGGCTGATGTATACTACCACTGGGGCTGTATATACCTCTGGGGCTGATGTATACTACCACTGGGGCTGTATATACCTCTGGGGCTGTGGATACTACCACTGGGGCTGTATATACTCGGGGCTGCGATACTACCACTGGGCTGTATATACCTGGGGCTGCTGGATACTACCACTGGGGCTGTATATACCTCTGGGGCTGCTGGATACTACCACTGGGGCTGTATATACCTCTGGGGCTGCTGGATACTACCACTGGGGCTGTATATACCTCTGGGGCTGCTGGATACTACCACTGGGGCTGTATATACCTCTGGGGCTGCTGGATACTACCACTGGGGCTGTATATACCTCTGGGGCTACTGTATACTACCACTGGGGCTGTATATACCTCTGGGGCTGCTGGATACTACCACTGGGGCTGTATATACCTCCGGGGCTGCTGTATACTACCACTGGGGCTGTATATACCTCTGGGGCTGCTGGATACTACCACTGGGGCTGTATATACCTCTGGGGCTGCTGGATACTACCACTGGGGCTGTATATACCACTGGGGCTGCTGTATACACCTCGGGGCTGCTGTATACTACCACTGGGGCTGCTGTATATACCTTTGGGGCTGCTGTATACTACCTCTGGGGCTGCTGTATACTACCTCTGGGGATGCTGTATACTACCACTGGGGCTGCTGTATATACCACTGGGGCTGCTGTATACCACACTGCTGGGGGCTGTATACCTGTGCTGGGGTCCACCCTCGGCTTATACACGAGTCAATAGGTTTTCCCAGGTTTTGGGGGCAAAAGTAGGGGGGTCGGCTTATACACGGGTCGGCTTATACACGAGTATATACGGTAATAAAAATAATCCTCTAACATACAACTTGCCTAATAATTCTGCACACAGTGTAGAAGGGATAGATGGGAATAAGTAGGTGGGAAGATGTATACTGTCTAAATGATTAGCCACAACATGATGCACCAAGCGCCTGTACTTGGTTCAAACAATCTCACATGTTGACTGCTTTGTAGTGTTGTTGCTGTGGTTTAAATCTGAGTTAATTTCCTTTGGCACATTGAATGTTAATCATCTGTTGCTGCTTTATTGCTGTGCATCTCTGCAGGTGGAGGCGTGTGTCAGAACATTCTGTTCTTCACTCAGCCTTTAAGTAATTCCACTTCCTTCCACCAGGTGTCGCAGATAGTGTTTCACTCTGCTCTGACTGTGTGTGCAGTAAGATGTTCTTTTGGTCAGCTAGAGATTTCCTGTCCTTGACCTTTGAAGATTCCTATCTTGGGGAACTTTCTGCTGCTGTCCTGGTATGTGGGTAGGTGGGGGACAATTAGCGCAGGGCTGGTTGATGAGCAGAGGGCAAGGGTGGTGGCCCAGACCTCCTCACCATCAGAGGAACCCCTGAGTACAGGGTCAGACTAGGGTCCCCAGTTAATAGGGTCAGACCAATTACCCAGTTAACCTTTCCCACTATTACCATCCTGCTTCCATTCCCTCATCTGTTATACCACACTTTTGACACAATCATTCTGTGCTGATAGTCCTTTTAAATATGAATGTCAAATAAATTCTAATTGTGCAATGTTGATCTTTAACTTCTAGGTTTATAGTCTCAAGAGATTACAGACAATACACATTATATTACACCCCAGTAGACTGGGTAGTAGTCTTTCTACAGTATTTAATTGTCCTTGTGAGAAAATATTCTGACTATACATGAATGTATGAAATGCAAGTAACCATGTTTTGATTGTTGCTTTATTAGTTTCCTGAACATGTTCAGAAACCTTCAGTTATCGAAAAATAATACATTAAATAAATGAAGGGGGAGCAGCTGCAGTCTCTAAACACAGCATGAAGAGGGCTGTAAAATCCACAAAAAATTACAGATTAGGCTAACTATTTGCACATGTATGGGTATATACAATCAACGTCTTTTAATTCCTTAATGACTGCCAATACAAATTAAAACAGCGGTGAGCAATAAATTAATTTCTGCTGTTCTGGCACCTAAGGGGCTCCACAAATGTCGCCCGCAAGCTATTCTCGCAAATTCTGTGCTCCAAAAAGTGTTCCCTCCTGCACACATCTAGGGCATCAGAGCGTTCGGGAGATATTACGTAATAAATAATGCGGTCTGTTTTCTCCTAATATTCATCGCGAAAATCAGGGCTGTGGAGTTGATAAGCCAAACATCAGACTCCGACTCTTCAATTTCCCTGAATCCGATTCCACTCAAAATGGACACTGGCTCCGACTCCTCAGCCCTGGTGAAAATTAAATGTTAGCGGAAAAAAAAACGTAATTTTTGCTTTTACAGGCACATTTTAAAAAGTTCTGTGAAGCTTCAATGGGTTCAACATGCTCAACCCACCCGTAGATTAATTCCTTGATGGGTCTAACTTCCAAAATTAGGTTATTTGTGGGGGTTTCTGCTGGCTAGATACCTTAGGGACCCTGCAATTGAGACATGGTGTCTATAATCTATTCCGGCAAATTTCCATTCCAAATATCACTTTTTCTGTTCCAGGCCCTGCCATGTGTCCTACCAGAACATTTGACTGCTTAAAGAAGATAATAGTGTCTCCTATTCTAGAATACGCAGTGGTTCACCATTTCACAGAGGACAGATACTTTGAGACAGAAATACAGACATTCACAAAATGGATTCTACATAGAATAAAATGTATCCTGCTATCACAGGGGTATTTCCACACTCAGAAGAAAGAGGGTAACAAACTGTAGTTCCCACTTTTTCGTGTTACCTCTTCCAAAAGTGAAATATTTGGAGCTACAGCAATATTTTAGCAAAAAAATTGAAATTTTTCAATATAATTACCTAAAGTTATCAAATTTTGCATAGTATCTGTGGGTTCAAAATGCTCACTATACACCTGGATAAAAATCTTTGAAGGGTGTAGTTTCCAAAATGGGGTCACTTGTGGGGGTTTCCACTGTTTAGGCACATAAGGGCCTTTGCAAATGGGACATATCGCCCGCAATCTATTTCAGACAAATTTGTATTTCAAAATTTAAATGATACTCCTTCCCTTCCAAGCCCTGTTGTTTGTTCAAATAGAGGTTTCTGACATGTCTAACATTGGCCTAACATTATAAATCTTAGGTTTAGTGGCAGCTGCCAATACCAATCCAGCATTAACCCCTTTACTACCCAGCGTGCCAATGCCACCAGGGCCGGGTAAAGCGCTTGAAAATGGCACTATGATTTTCAGCATGGGAGGACCAGAACGCTTCGGCCTTACTAGGTTGAGAATCCCAGCTGCCTTGGTTTTACCTTTTGATGACAAAGCCCACGCATTTAAAAAAAACAAAAACATTTATTTAAGTAATTAAAAAAAAAAAGGCATCCCTGTATTTTGATTGCCAGCCAAGGTAAAGCCAGGCAGCAGGCAGTGGCAGCCTGTAGCTGTCCGCTTTATCTGTGCTGACAATCAAAAATACAGCGAAGCCCAACGTAATTTAATTCATTTATTTTTACAGTACTATGATGTCAGTCAATGGGTGAGGGGCAGAACAGTCAATCACAGACGCTGTCACAGAGCATGTGACAGCGTTTGTGATTTGC
This sequence comes from Allobates femoralis, assembly GCA_033576535.1. NCBI lineage: Eukaryota > Metazoa > Chordata > Amphibia > Anura > Aromobatidae > Allobates > Allobates femoralis. The sequence goes on from JARQOC010000003.1 coordinate 643,568,877, forward strand.
TGTTGTACCCTTCTGCAGTGAATATACAGGAATTTAATGAGTGGCCCAGAAGTACACGCACGTGGACATGGTAAGTATAGCGCTTATGTTTAATCAATCACTCACAGACTTTTTTTCATGTTTCAGCATTTCGAATCACATAAGAAGTAAAATGCTGGTTGGCACTGCCCCTTGGTATAATGGTGTGTTTACACGTCCCGATATCGGTGTCCAACTCCGACCAAAAGTCACGTGGTTCGTGCGTTGGACCCGATATCGTTCGTGCGTTGTATGGTGTAAATGACCAATACAATGCAGGAACGATGTCAAACCGATATCTGGGATCGAATGAGCGTGCTATTCAACGGGCCGATATGGGATGAAGGTTGCAGCAAGATCGTGCTGTGTGAATGCCCAACTACGAGGTGCAGTACAATGTCTCCTATTCACTCCCATGTTAAATGGTCGTTCCTGGGTCGGCCGTATAAGGGGGCGTACACATCATAGAGACATTGTATGTCGATATCGTGCTGTGTAAACCTTCAATGCGATTCTTTGAAATCTGGCCAGAAAAAGCGCTCTCCTGCGCCGTCGGATCCAATATCGGACCGCTGTTGGAGTGTGTAAACCCACCATAACATTGGACTGAGTGCTATCCAGTAGAACATCAGATAGCCCTCATCTAAGTTATACGCTCGTGTGAGCGCAGCATATCTTAGCTTCAGAGGAGTGTCAAGATGGTGTTGACAGGGGCTTTCAGCACAGGGGGCCCAGAACACTTGGGCCTTACCACATTGAGAATCCCAGCCCCCAGCTGCCTGGGTTTTACGTTGGCTGGCGATCAAAAATAAGGCGAAACCCACGCATATTTTTTTAAATTATTTATTTAAATAATTAAAAAAGAATAATGGGCTTCCCTGTATTTTGATTGCTAGCCAAGGTAAAGCCAGATAGCTAGGGTTGGCAGCCTGTGGCTGTCCACTTTACCTGAACTGATTTTTTAAATTATTTATTTATTTTTACAATACTATGATGTCAGTCAATGGATGAGGGGCCCAACAGCCAATTACAGACGCTGTCACAGAGAATGGGCGTCTGTGATTGGCTGCTGGAGTAACCTGAAAACAGCCCATACATTCTAGCATTTACCATGCTAGAATGTATGAGCTGTTTCCAGATTACTCCAACAACCAATGCCCGTTCTCTGTGACAACGTCTGTGATTGGCTGTTGTGCCCCTTTGCAATGAACATCCAGGAAGTTAATGAGCGGCCAGGAAGTACAAGCGCGTGGACCCAGTAAATATAGTGCTTATGTTTAATCACTCACTAATTGACATTTTTTTTTCTTGTCAGCGTTTCGAATTGGCATAAGAAATAAAATGCTGGTTGGCACTGCCCCATGGTATAACATTGGACTGAGTGCTATACAGTAGAACATCAGACAGCCCTCATCTAAGTTATATGCTCATGTGAGCACAGCCTATCTTAGCTTCAGAGGAGTACCAAGATGGTGTTGACAGGGGCCTTCAGCACAGGAGGCCCAGAACACTTGGCCTTACCACACTGAGAATCCCAGTCCCCAGCTGCCTGGCGATCAACAATAGGGCGGAACCCACGCATATTTGAATTTTTTTTTTTAATAATTAAAAATGAATAATGGGCTTCCCTGTATTTTGATTGCTAGCTAAGGTAAAGCCAATAACCTTCACCCCACACTATTTTTTTCTAATTATTTTTACACTGCATTTCAGGACCAGTCAGCTAATATTACAATAATAATAATAATACGGCAACCAATCACAGGCACCGGCAGAGAGGGTGGACGGGGCTAAGTCTGACGTTAACCAGTTACGGGGAGTGGGGCAAACCCGAACACTAAAAGGTTCGCTTATCCCTAGACACCTGTAGAAGTTCCCACCTCAGTTTTGTGGGGTAATCGTCCTGTGGCCCTGATGATGTTGAAGGGCTTTGGATTCACGAAGAGTGCTCCGTCAGCGCTCAGGAGAGGAAAAACTCCCAATAGCGGAAACCTCTAGGGAACGATGGCTGACGGACTGCTCTTCCCTTGGACTTTGCTGGATAATGGTGGCACTATGTTAGATGATTGTGCTGTCACAGCGACACCCCCGCTCTGGAGCAGTGATCTGTAGAAAGAGATAACAGAACTTGGTTATGGAGCCACCAAATATTACATATCAAAGACGAGCAGACGATTTACTCCCCGTCCCTACTGTATTATACTTCTCTTACCTGGTTTTATATAAAGTTCCAAGATCACCAGGTTTTCTCCACAACTTGGCGGTTGTTCTTTTTCTGTTTTGCCCCCTGTGTATAAAATAACAGAAAACACTTTATAATCCACCGCTAATTAATTTATTATCATAGTATATTTTTATAGGGACTGGAATAGGTCCAAATCCTCTGCTGTCTGTCATTAGTTATCAATGTGAGTACCACTAGGGGGAGGAGCATTGAAGCCTGTTCATTGTACAGGATGGGAGCTCCCCTAGTGGTGGCTGCAGGCAATCAGGATGTCACCACTGTTGTGTGCAGGGGATTTAGACTGTTTCACAGCAATGGTCAATTCTGCTCTTGTCTTCCTGGAGAATCTCACCTGTAAACTGTTAAAGTACCGTTACACGTCGCAACATTGCATTTGCAATGCGCTGGTTGCTGGACGGGGCTAAGTCTGACGTTAACCAGTTACGGGGAATGGGGCAAACCCGAACACTAAAAGGTTCGCTTATCACTAGACACCTGTAGAAGTTCCCACCTCAGTTTTGTGGGGTAATCGTCCTGTGGCCCTGATGATGTTGAAGGGCTTCGGATTCACGAAGAGTGCTCCGTCAGCGCTCAGGAGAGGAAAAACTCCTAATAGCGGAAACCTCTAGGGAACGATGGCTGACGGACTGCTCTTCCCTTGGACTTTGCTGGATAATGGTGGCACTATGTTAGATGATTGTGCTGTCACAGCGACACCCCCGCTCTGGAGCAGTGATCTCTGTAGAAAGAGATAACAGAACTTGGTTATGGAGCTGCCAAATATTACATATCAAAGACGAGCAGACGATTTACTCCCGGTCCCTACTGTATTATACTTTTCTTACATGGTTTTATATAAAGTTCCAAGATCACCAGGTTTTCTCCACAACTTGGCGGTTGTTCTTTTTCTGTTTTGCACCCCTGTGTATAAAATAACAGAAAACACTTTATAATCCACCGCTAATTAATTTATTATCATAGTATATTTTTATAGGGACTGGAATAGGTCCAAATCCTCTGCTGTCTGTCATTAGTTATCAATGTGAGTACCACTAGGGGGAGGAGCATTGAAGCCTGTACATTGTACAGGATGGGAGCTCCCCCTAGTGGTGGCTGCAGGCAATCAGGATGTCACCACTGTTGTGTGCAGGGGATTTAGACTGTTTCACAGCAATGGTCACTTCTGCTCTTGTCTTCCTGGAGAATCTCACCTGTAAACTGTTAAAGTACCGTTACATGTCGCAACATTGCATTTGCAATGCGCTGGTTGCTGGACGGGGCTAAGTCTGACGTTAACCAGTTACGGGGAATGGGGCAAACCCGAACACTAAAAGGTTCGCTTATCACTAGACACCTGTAGAAGTTCCCACCTCAGTTTTGTGGGGTAATCGTCCTGTGGCCCTGATGATGTTGAAGGGCTTCGGATTCACGAAGAGTGCTCCGTCAGCGCTCAGGAGAGGAAAAACTCCTAATAGCGGAAACCTCTAGGGAACGATGGCTGACGGACTGCTCTTCCCTTGGACTTTGCTGGATAATGGTGGCACTATGTTAGATGATTGTGCTGTCACAGCGACACCCCCGCTCTGGAGCAGTGATCTGTAGAAAGAGATAACAGAACTTGGTTATGGAGCCACCAAATATTACATATCAAAGACGAGCAGACGATTTACTCCCCGTCCCTACTGTATTATACTTCTCTTACCTGGTTTTATATAAAGTTCCAAGATCACCAGGTTATATCCACAACTTGGCGGTTGTTCTTTTTCTGTTTTGCACCCCTGTGTATAAAATAACAGAAAACACTTTATAATCCACCGCTAATTAATTTATTATCATAGTATATTTTTATAGGGACTGGAATAGGTCCAAATCCTCCGCTGTCTGTCATTAGTTATCAATGTGAGTACCACTAGGGGGAGGAGCATTGAAGCCTGTACATTGTGCAGGATGGGAGCTCCCCCTAGTGGTGGCTGCAGACAGTCAGGATGTCACCACTGTTGTGTGCAGGGGATTTAGACTTTTTCACAGCAATGGTCACTTCTGCTCTTGTTTTCCTGGAGAATCTCACCTGTAAACTGTTATGGCCACTTTACACGCAGCTACAGGTAGCAGGTTTTCCACAGGTAACTTACTGGCTGCAGTGAAATCATGGAGACATGGTTCCATCTTGTTGCTGTGTACAAATGGAACTATGTCTCCATGATTTCACTGCAACCAGTAAGTTACCTGTGGAAAACCTGTTACCTGTAGCTGCGTGTAAAGTGGCCATTAAGGTCCCTTTACATGTCGCTACAGCAGGGTGGAAACAACCGGGTTCATGAGACAAATGTATCTTGCACCGTCAAATCAACCCGAAGTAGCGGCGTGTAAAGTAGGTTGTTGCCACCCGTCACTTGTGGCACCTGTTTCAGAGCAGTGCTCTAAAACAGGTTGATTTCAACCCGATGGTAGTGGTGTCTAAATAAGGTAGGGTAAGGTTTTTTCGCCACCTAGTTAACTCCCTGGGGCGTGACACAGCCTCCGGGAAACCGCCCCCCTTCAGCGATCATTGGTGGAAGCTCCTGCGTTACGATTGGTTTTCGCTGCATAGGGCGCCATATTTAAGGAGCTGACCAGTCACACTACACATTTGCTATAGCGTCATGTATTAGCCAACCTTCCTGCGCTGGCTGGCCAATCATGATACTATTGCACTGTCCAATCATCGTACGAGCGTCTCGTAATCCACAATTCTGGCACGCCTATGTGTTGTCCCTGCTGCACCAGGTCCTCTCATATTACCTTCTGTAGCGGCGTGTAAATGAGGTAAGGTGCTCTGCAGAAGGTAACTTGAGCACCCGGCGGTGCATCCAGAGATAGATTAAACCTTCTGTAGAGCACCTTGTAGCGGCGTGTAAAGGTGGTATCGGGTACCGTTTGTAACCATTGCTACGTGCTCGTGCACGTGAAACACCCGGTTGTTTCCACCCTGCTGTAGCGGCGTGTAAAGGTACCTTGTGGGTACCGTTACACATCGCAACATTGCATTTGCAATTTGCTGGTTGCAGTGAAATCATGGACACATTGTTCTATTTTGTTGCCGTGTACAAATGGAACAATGTGTCCATGATTTCACTGCAACCAGCAAATTGCAAATGCAATGTTGCGACTTGTAACGGTACCCTTATTATCAGCTCCAGTCATTAATCACAGTCTGCACTCGTTCCTGTTATAAGGATCTTGTGTAAGGTTTAGTGATCGCACAATGTGACCAGTATCTGGTGGGGGGGGTCACCGGTCACATCAGGAGAGGGGCGAACTCTGCACCTCGCTTTGTGAAGGCAGCACTTATAACAACTGAAGAATCCCATATACCAGAAAGTAAAACAAAAGGGCGAGGAATCCCTGAGGACCAACAGCTACCTGACAGCGGGATAAGTGCCCTAAATATACGTAGTGGCGCCCCCTACTACTACTACTACTACTACTAGAGCATATCAAACAGATGTGGCTTAAAGTGCACGTGCAAGATATAGATAAGGTGCAGATAAAGTACCGTTTCAAGCCACATTCATACTATAGAGGGCAATTAAACATTGCATTAAGGTTTTAGGGTTGGTATTTCTCCAAACGGATCCTTAGTGCCTGTTCACATGGCGCCTCGACACGTGTTCCAATAAGTTCATCAGGAGGCTGATACAGTATATGCGCTATTAGCTTATGATGCAAGTTGATAGAGAAATGATACAACAGGGGATCCTAGGAAATATATGGTCCCCTTATCTATAGAGTGCTTGCTCATATTATCTCCATCTCTCCAAATCCAACCGCTTCAGGGTACAATCCTTCACCACCCAGTCTTTATCCTAATTCAAATTTACATGGTGTTCAAATCCGATTTACCTCGTCACTCAATTATTAATCATGTCCCTTTAGGAGAAATTGGAAGGTCCTGCAGTGTGATACCGCTGTGGATCGCACGCCGATTATGAAAATGTTGTCGGCATGGAACGATTCTTCAACCGGAAGCGCCCAACAATGAAGACTTAATCTAGTCTTAATCTAGAAAGAGCACAGGACCTACAGTCACATATGGGGAGGTCAGAGAAACGTGCACAAGACCTACTGTACAGTCACATATGGGGGAGAGCAGAGAAGAGCACAGATCTAGACATATGGAGTCGAGGACAGGACCTACAGTTACATATGGGGAGGTCAGGAAAGAGCAAGACCTACAGTACAATGGAGCAGAGAAAGAGCACATGACTACAGTCACATATGGGGGAGGTCAGAGAAAAGAGCACAGGACCTACAGTCACATATGGGGCAAGGTCAGAGAAAAGAGCACAGGACCTACAGTTCACATATGGGGAGGTCAGAGAAAAGAGCACAGGACTAATCACATATGTAAGGCACAGGCACCTGGGAGCATGCAACTTACGTCACATATGGAGAGCAGGAGAGCAAGCATCAGATATATCGAGAAGACAGCCTAAGTCTATGATAAGAGCAAGACAACTACAGTCACATATGGGGGGTCAGAGAAAAGAGCACAGGACCTACAGTTCACATATGGAAGGCAGAGAAAAGAGCACAGGCTACAGTCACATGGGAAGGTAGCACAGACTACAGTCACATATAGTATAAAGGAAGGTCACAGCACATAGGGCAGAGAACGTAGCCAGACCTGACAGTCACATATGGGGAGGTCCAAGCGGAGCACAGACCTAATATCCATAGGGAAGAAAAAGTACAGGCCACAGTATCTTTGGGGTGGTGCAAAAAGAGCAAGTACTTTTATGTTGTTTTTATTGGTCATAACTGGGCACTGTAATTCGCAATCCAGCGATTATCAAGAAGAAACGCTACAGGACCACAGATTTATGGTTGCAAACTTTGTCGTTTATTCCATGGATAAGCACGCAATCAATGTGTTTTTCAGCGCATCAAAGACACAGAAGTGGTTGAAACGTCGCTTAGCCATGGAATAAACAAAAAAAGTTTTTGCACCATCAAGATCGTGGCGCTGTACGTTTCTTCTTTGGTACATTCACATATGGGATTTATTCCAAAGGGCAAAACCAAATATTAACCTGAGGGGAACAACAATTTTATGTGGTCCATTTTTGGGGGTTTTGTGTAAAATGATGCCCAATTTACCTTTTATTCTTTTTTTTTATATAAATAAACTTGTAATTGCAATAATTTTCAGGGAGAAAAACGTCATTTTCTGGAACAATTTCAAGGTTCCAACACTTTCCTCTTTGTCTGTAGCAACCAATCAGGGAATATTTAATTCTTTCAGCATTGTTATAAGGTTGGCAAGCTGAGCTCTGATTGGTTGCTATGAGTATTAAGGACAGTTATTGATAAATGTGGCCCCTGTCTTCTCATGGACGGGGCCCCTCTTGTCTACTGATTGTCCCAAACGTGTACCCAGCAAAAGAATCTGGGACTGATAAAGGGGATTTTCCTTCATTATCTTCTATTGGAAAGTTTTATATAATGAGAAGATGAGAGAGACATTAACCCTGTAAGAATGAACTTACCTGATTTAGGGTTTGCTGAGGGAGTCCATTGTGATCCATTTCTGGGCACCGTGACGGCCGGATTTACTGGCTTCGTTCTTTTTCTGAAACAAGAAGGGAAAACAATTTAGGTCAGCCGCCCCCGTCATCATATTGACTTGCATGATGAGACAGCCTTCATCAGCAGCCGCTGGCCATAAGGTGGACGTCTATACAGTCTCATGACAGCTTGGCTTTCTCCTTCGTGTACCTGTAGGTTTGTGCCTCCAACAGGTAGTCGCTGAAATGACAAGTCTGGCTGTGTGTACATTCTTCATCTAGACTTGTGATGTCATCGAGTTCTGTGTAGACGACGACATCACCATGTGATCATCAGCTCCAGCTGCTATTGGTCACCAGTAAGATTCAAATTCCCCGCCACATTCTCCATAAGAGGAGTAAGGAGCGTCTGTGTGTGGCCACATCTCCACTGAGGTATATGGAGGATGGGGGGGACTGGTGGCCACCATTCCCCGATAAGTGAGGACACCAGAGGGGACATTTATGGAGTTTACAGTAAAGGGGCAAGTGCCCAAAGTGGCCAAATCATTGCAGTCAGTGGTTGGGTCCTGTAAATCTTATAGAAATAAGAACAACGTGATCATTTTCATATTGAACATTTTTATTCCAAATCATTTTTGGAAACTGCGGCGTATACATTATTTTTAATGGAAATTTTATGAAATATACAAAAATGACAATAAATGTTCTTAATCAAACTCTACAACTCCCAAGAAGATATGTATTTTATATAAGGCTTTTTATGTGATTTGTATAATAAAGCCTTTCTTGAATTCTGCGTGGGTGACATTATTACTCAGTGTAATTATGAAGCATTTCTATATTTTTATTCCCTACTTTTTGGGGGGTCATGTACTGTACCTGCCTCCAGCCATGGGAAGGAAATGTGTCCATCAAGCATCCGAGCCATTAAGGGTAATTTGCAAGACTTTATTTTGCGGTTTATTAATCCGGAAACCTCACAACGCTATTAAGAAATATCCCCATTGTGATTGCAAGGAATCTGCTCCGTCTTCTAGAGCCGCCATACTGTGATCACACCGCTCCTAGGCATCACCGCCTGATGGGGAAACTGTGGGGAATTTAGTGCACTGACCCCTTCTCTATATCAGGAGTTTTTGGTGCTATATATTATCATTTTGCAAAAAAACACAGCATTTTCACTTTCAGCACGGTGGATGGGATCTATAGAAATCTCACACCCAATGTAGATTTTCTACTTGCATAAATGCCTTGTGCCATTGCGTCTGGATGTCCCCGATAAAGTGCCACCTGATTGGCCAGCTGAAATGGAAAAGAAAAATGTTGCGGCTGCCATATTGACACAGTCGATGGGGCACACTGCGCATTACTGCCGGCAGCGCCGTGTGTGCTGCTGCTGTCTTCTGGGTCCTTCTCCTCCGCTGGTGTTGCTACGCCACCCCCTTCCATAATCCCTCACAAGCACGCCTCAGAGTCTGCCATCATCGTGACATCACCCTGCTAGTAACTGCGCATGCGGCCGCCATTTTTGTACACCTGATCTGATACTGCGCATTACAGAGTGAAAAAAAATGGCAGCAGCGTGAGTCACGAGTCCGCCCTCACTGCCGCACTAGCCCAACCCCATCATCACCTCACCACCCTTCAAAGAAAAAAAATAATTAAGCACACCTTATATAGGGTGTTGATGTCATTACACCACACCCTCCTCATTACAGAGATACACATCACCTGATTTACTATATGGTAGTTGGCTCTCAAGCCTATACAGCTTGGAGTGGGACAACATGTATAAAAAGTATCATGTTATCAAAATACTCATTTGCCTAATAATTCTGCAGACAGTGTACTATGCGTGTCCTCTGTGAATACATTTGTGTGTCCTATGTGTGTGTAACATAGTGTGTCACATATTGTGTGTTGTGTGTATTTAGCATCCACATTTATAAGTCTCGGTAGATGAGAGATCATAGGTGATCTAATTCAAGTGTTAATTTCTGTTAATGTTGATGATTCTGGCTTACAGCCTACATCAAAGGGTGAATATAATATTGATTTATTAGACAAAGTGTATTAGGGCTCCCTGAAACATAGTGAAATGATACTGATATGTCCTGAGGAAGGGGCCTGGGAGCCCTGAAACTTGTTGACTAGTAAATCAATGTCATATTCACCCTTTGATGTCTCGTGGAATATGGCAGCACAGTTTTTAACCCTTCATCCTCCCTACTTTAATTTTCTCAGATAATGACCTTTGGGTTTTCATTGACTGTAAGCCATAATCATCAACATTAACAGAAATAAACACATGAAATAGATCACTCTGTCTAATGACTCTATATAATATATGTGTTTCATGAAATTTATTTCAGTAATTCAATACATAAAACTTTTTGGGGATATTCTAATTCATTGAGATGCCCCGGTAGCTATGATGTAACTCGGTATGTAGACACCGGCACTTTTTTTTCCTGGGATTGTGTCACCTTAAAGGACTTTTCTTTATTACAAAGCTTCTTCTTTCTTTAGTTTTAATCACAGATCCCTCTTCTGATCTGTTATCTGGCTCTATCTGCCCCGTTCCTCTGTAGTCAGGGTCTCTGCTCTGATGGTGGCAGGGGCGGGCTGGGCTGGGTGGCAGGAAGGTCCCGGAGGAGCGTTGTCACACAGCTCATAGATGGCAGATCCGAGGTCGGGGGAACACTGGGTGATCACCTCTCTGGGGCCACAATGGAGCTCATTCTTTTCAGGCGGATTATACAAGTGTTTATAATTATTGGTAGTTTAGTGTCCTCCATCCCCGTCCTCATGGCAAGGTCTGCCCGGGCCCCCCATCTTCTGTGCCCACCGCTGTGCCCGGGCCCCACATCTTCTGTGCCCACCGCTGTGCCCGGGCCCCACATCTTCTGTGTCCATCGCTGTGCCCGGGCACAGAAAGTATATTGTAAAAATATGTCATTTTATTTTTCTAATGAACTATTTGGTAAATCCATATAGCCCCTTACGATGCCGTCCATGCTGTTGGGCCCTGGTTTTCGGCTGCATTGCACAGATGCTCCTTTATGCCCCTTTCTGCGCTTTTTCTATACTGTTCTCCATTTCCAGGTGTTTCCCTATAATTAATATTATGATATGGAATGGATGCTTAATAGGAATGTCTGCTCCCCATCTCCATGTGCCACATGAGGTCATATGGACGTCATAAAGTGATGGAGATTGGGGTCCCCCCATGAGAAGCTTATATACTCCCCAACATTTACACCCTGACCCTGGAAGCTAGACGAGGATGAAGTGTTATTGGTCAAAGGTGGACTTTTTTTAGGATCATAGGCTTTCGAGAAGCTCATACATTTTGTTCGATGCCCTGGAGCCTGGGGGGCCCAAAAGTGCCTTTGGCCTATAGAAAAAGACTAACGCTATTAAAGATTTGTGCTAATTGTGGGCCCTGTTTGGAGCTTTCACATCGGGGCCCATGAGCTTCAAGTTAGCTACTGGTGATCATGAGTGATTTATGATCTTTCTAAATAACATCAAAAATTCTAATATAGGAAAAACATTTTTTGAAGTGACAAAGATATTTGCAACAAAAAATACATGAGTTATGTCAAGGGTTTAAGGAAAAAATAGGGAATTAAAAGAATAATACCAAATGAGTGGCAGTTCCAGTTTTGTCCACCAGAGGGCAGTGGTGCTATACCATTTCTATTCCTTTCATAAGCCCAAAGCTAAAAAAGCTAAAAAGTTCAGTTTTTAAAGGGTTAACTGAAATCTCCAAAATCTTATTTCACCAAGAGAAATGGACAGATTGTGTGTCTGGCCGCAATCCTTAATTCAGAGTTTTCCTTGTAGTTTACTCTCAGCGTCAGTAGGCAGATATTGGCAATATTTGTATTCCGACCAGGAGACCTTGTAATAATAATAATCTTTATTTATATAGCTCCAACATATTCCGCAGCGCTTTACAATTCAATGGTTCATATACAGTAGCGGAATATAATGAGGTCAATCTGGGTGGTAGCCCGGGGCCCAAGGCTCTGGGGGGGAGCCCAGCGGCCCAGGGTAAATTGCACTAATTATAATCCGCCACTGTCCACACTCTGCAGGCACAGGCATTGGCGCCGCTGATGTCAAATTTGCAGTGAGGCTGCCGCTGTGCTCCCACCCCCCACCTTCTTCTCGCACGTCATAACGTGCAGGAGGACGTAGCAAAAAGACTGCGGGTATTGAAGGAGGCACACACACAGCCCGCCCATCTCACTGCCGTGGAGGAGCTTCTTGTTCTGCTGGCCGGCCTGCTCAGCGGAGCCTCCTCCATTATGTGCTCTCCTGACCTGCTCTAGCCCGGCTGCTCTTCTCCAGGGATGGCCACATTCACTGCAGGCTGAGGTGGCGGTGGGCACTGTACACAGGCTCCATGTACTTTGGTCTGCAGCCAAGCTGGAGCTGATGAGAGCTGCTGATTTGAGGTAAAGTTTTGCTTTTCGGTTTTGAATTTGCTCTATGATCGCACCTCCCTCCTACCAGGATCTGCTGGAGATCCACAGATATTCAGCTGTGGGCAGTATGGACTGGGGCAGGTATTCATCACACAGGATCATCTAACATTGTATCCTGGAGTCCTCTGTGTGACATTCTAAGGGCACTACTGTGTATCCTCACTGAGGACTATCAGTGCTGGGCATATTACTGCTTTGTGGGTAGAAGGGCAGCAGTGCCGTGTGATCAGGCATGCTTGGCAGTAGTGATGGGCTCTTTTTGATGATTCGGCTCAAAAGACAGCTCTTTCTTCAAATAATCCTGTGCTCCACCCTGTGATGAATACAGACCCTCCTCTGTACAGTGATCTCCTCATTATCCACCCTGTGGTGAATACAGAACCTCCACTGTGCAGTGATCTCCTCATTATACACCCTGTGATGAATACAGAATCTCTCCTGTACAGTGAGAACCTCATTATACACCCTGTGATGAATACAGACCCTCCCCTGTACAATGATCTCCTCATTATACACCCTGTGATGAATACAGAATCTCCCCTGTACAGTGATCTCCTCATTATACACCCTGTGATGAATACAGTCCCTCCCCTGTACAATGATCTCCTCATTATACACCCTGTGATGAATACAGACCCTCCCCTGTACAGTGATCTCCTCATTATACACCCTGTGATGAATACAGACCCTCCCCTGTACAGTGAGAACCTCATTATCCACCCTGTGATGAATACAGAACCTCCAGTGTACAGTGATCTCCTCATTATACACCCTGTGATGAATACAGACCCTCCCCTGTACAGTGATCTCCTCATTATACACCCTGTAATGAATACAGACCCTCCCCTGTTCAGTGAGAACCTCATTATGCACCCTGTGATGAATACAGACCCTCCCCTGTACCGTGATCTCCTCATTATACACCCTGTGATGAAAACAGACCCCCCCTTCCCTGTACAGTGAGAACCTCATTATACACCCTGTGATTAATACAGTCCTTCCCGTGTACAGTGAGAACCTCATTCTACACCTTTGTATGTATCTAGTGAAGCAGTAAAGACTGTTTTTAGCATTCTTGTTTCCTCAGATTGTCAGCTCTTCTGGACTGGGCTCTTGCTCCTCTTTTGATTGTTGACAGTGAGACACCTGGTACCTTAACGATCAGCTCTTCTCATTGCTGACAGAAGCCGAATCTCCTCTGTTAGGGCTCGGACACCCTCTCCTACTTACATGCGAGTCTCTCGGATGAGACTCGGATGAGGCTGGAGCAGTGACCCTTAACGGCCTCTCCCTGTCAGGACGGGAGTTTCAGCTCCTTGTGTTTTTGTGCGGCTCCACACTCCCGGTCCAGACAGGGAGAGGCCATTCAGGGTCACTGCTCCAGCCTCATCCGAGTGTCGTCCGAGAAACTCGCATGTCTGTCGGACAGTGTGTCCCTGCCCTTAACCAGTTGCTCTGTCTACTGTAGTGGCTGCCGACCAAACTGCACATGTGACTTTTACGGATTTGAATAGGGGGACAAATGTGCAGTAGATGGCCATGGCCACTAAATAGTAGACAGAGCAGCTCCAGTTGACGCCTAGAACAGTTGACTGTCACTGGTGCTAGGTGTCGCACTCCTACTGATCAGACATTGCTGACCTAATCCCAAATCCCCATGTCCGCTTCACTGTGCGGCACCGCAGTGCGTTAAGGAGCCTCCTACTGCTGCAGCCCCCTCCTCGGCACCGCCCTTCGCTTCCTCTTTCCACGGTGGAACGCATTTATCAGCCTGGTGCTGCCGTCTCCTCCACAACAGGAGTAGGCGGCACTTCCTGCTTTATGCGTTCCACAGTGGAACACAGGCGGTCACTACTTCCTCCCGTATCTCAGTTATGGCAAGCAGAACGGAGCTGTGGGGGAACCAGGAAAGGTAAGTACAGATTTATTTTTTAATGAGTGCACGCTGACCAGAGGATTATGGGGGAGGAGGGGGCTGTATGGCGAGTTGTGAGGCTGCACTATGATATATGGAAGTCTGTGAGGTTGCATTATACTATATGGAGGGCTGTGAGGCAGTATTATACTATATGGAGCACTATGGGGTGCATTATGGTATTTGGAGGACTCTGGGGGTCCGTTATACTATATGGAGGACTATGAGGGTGCATTATGCTATACGGAGGACTATGGGGGTAGAATTATGCTATACGGAGGACTATGGGGTGCATTATACTATATGGAGGGCTATGGGGATGCGTTATACTATATAGAGGGATATGAACCTGTATTATATTATATAGAGGGATATGAAGCTGCATTATACTATATGAAGGACTATAGAGGGTGCATTGTACTATGTGAAGGGCTGTTAAGCTGTATTATACTATATGGAGTGCTATCGGGGTGCATTATGCTATATGAAGAACTATGAGGCTGCATTATACTGTATGGAGGACTTTGGGAGTGCATTATACTATATAGAGGACTGTGAGGTGCATTATAATATATGGAGGGCTATGAGGGGTTGCATTATGCTATATGGAGAACCATAAGGCTGCATTATACTATATGGAGGGATGTGAGGCTGCATTATACTATATGGAGGAATATGAGGCTGCATTATGCTGTATGGAGGGCTTTGAGGCAGCATTATACTATATAGAGGATAATGGGGGTGCATTATAATATTTTGATTACTAAGGGGACTATGGGATGCCTTATAATACATAGATTACTATGAGAGTACATTGTCATATATGTTTCAATGATTTTTATTGGTTTAAAATGGCACAAAACTAAAGCATGTAATCGTGTTATTCATGAACAAATATGAGTACATTAAGTTACAACCATTTGACATAAGATCGTCAGGACAGGCTCTTCTACAATCGGATCAGATAATAGATGTTAAATATAACTAGATTGCCTTCTAGCAAATGACTACAATAAAAATAGGTTATAAATTATAAATGTAAATATATAGATCACAGGATAACAAATTATCTAAGATATAAGCCATGAATCTTATAACTCTGGTACCAGCTCGGGTATAACTCAAAAATAGCTGAGTTAAAAAGGGAATCCGACTGGTACCCTACGGTTAATAAAAGGTACAGTAGTTTACTAACGATATAGTGAATCATTAACAAATACTAAAGATTATAATTACAATTAAATTTTAATAACAACTGTTTAATTCTGATGGAAACTCAAATTGTTGCTCGATTTTATAGTGAGTGGGGGGGGAGATGGGGTAAGGATCCTAGATACGTCTTATAAATGATGTATTAATGACAGAAATTTGATCCCTTGGATGCTTGTCTCAAAATGTATCTACTCTACTGGATTTTATATGCTACTAGTAAAAAGGCCCGATGCAATTGCATCGGGAGCGCGGTGAAATGAATTGTGTGTATACAGGCGGGTCAGTGGGTAGCAGAGTATACAGGGGTCTCTGTGGGTAGCAGAGTATGCAGGCGGGTCTGTGGGTAGCAGAGTATACAGGCGGCTGTGTGGGTAGCAGAGTATACAGGCGGCTCTGTGGGTAGCAGAGTATACAGGCGGCTCTGTGGGTAGCAGAGTATAGAGGCGGCTCTGTGGGTAGCAGAGTATAGAGGCGGCTCTGTGGGTAGCAGAGTATAGAGGCGGCTCTGTGGGTAGCAGAGTATAGAGGCGGCTCTGTAGGTAGCAGAGTATACAGGCGGCTCTGTGGGTAGCAGAGTATACAGGCGGCTCTGTGGGTAGCAGAGTATACAGGCGGCTCTGTGGGTAGCAGAGTATAGAGGCGGCTCTGCGGGTAGCAGAGTATAGAGGCGGCTCTGTGGGTAGCAGAGTATAGAGGCGGCTCTGTGGGTAGCAGAGTATAGAGGCGGCTCTGTGGGTAGCAGAGTATAGAGGCGGCTCTGTGGGTAGCAGAGTATAGAGGCGGCTCTGTGGGTAGCAGAGTATAGAGGCGGCTCTGTGGGTAGCAGAGTATAGAGGCGGCTCTGTGGGTAGCAGAGTATAGAGGCGGCTCTGTGGGTAGCAGAGTATAGAGGCGGCTCTGTGGGTAGCAGAGTATAGAGGCGGCTCTGTGGGTAGCAGAGTATAGAGGCGGCTCTGTGGGTAGCAGAGTATGGAGGCGGCTCTGTGGGTAGCAGAGTATGCAGGCTGCTCTGTCGGTAGCAGAGTATGCAGGCTGCTCTGTCAGTAGCAGAGTATGCAGGCTGCTCTGTCGGTAGCAGAGTATACAGGGGGCTCTGTGGGTAGCAGAGTATAGAGGCGGCTCTGTGGGTAGCAGAGTATAGAGGCGGCTCTGTGGGTAGCAGAGTATAGAGGCGGCTGTGTGGGTAGGAGAGTATAGGAGGCGGCTCTGTGGGTAGCAGAGTATAGAGGCGGCTCTGTGGGTAGCAGAGTATACAGGCGGTTCTGTGGGTAGCAGAGTATAGAGGCGGCTGTGTGGGTAGCAGAGTATAGAGGCGGCTCTGTGGTGGAGGGGTGAGGAGAGAAGCGGCTCTGTTGTGGGTTGGTGAGGAGAGAAGCGTCTCTGTGGTGGAGGGGTGAGGAGAGAAGCGGCTTTGTGGTGGAGGGGTGAGGAGAGATGCGGCTCAGTGATGGAGGGGTGAGGAGAGAAGCGGCTCAGTGGTGGAGGGGTGAGAAGAGATGCGGCTCTGTGGCGGAGGGGTGAGGAGAGAAGCGGCTCTGTGGCGGAGAGGTGAGGAGAGAAGCTGCTCTGGGGCGGAGGGGTGAGGAGAGAAGCGGCTCTGGGGTGGAGGGGTGAGGAGAGAAGCGGCTCTGGGGTGGAGGGGTGAGGAGAGAAGCGGGTGTGGGCTGGAGGGGTGAGGAGAGAAGCGGCTCTGTGGTGGAGGGGTGAGGAGAGAAGCGGCTCTGTGGTGGAGGGGTGAGGAGAGAAGCGGCTCTGTGGTGGAGGGGTGAGGAGAGAAGCGGCTCTGTGGCGGAGGGGTGAGGAGAGAAGCGGCTCTGGCCTGGAGGGGTGAGGAGAGAAGCGGCTCTGGCCTGGAGGGGTGAGGAGAGAAGCGGCTCTGGCCTGGAGGGGTGAGGAGAGAAGCGGCTCTGGCCTGGAGCGGTGAGGAGAGAAGCGGCTCTGGCCTTGAGGGGTGAGGAGAGAAGCGGCTCTGGCCTGGAGGGGTGAGGAGAGAAGCGGCTCTGGCCTGGAGGGGTGAGGAGAGAAGCGGCTCTGGCCTGGAGGGGTGAGGAGAGAAGCGGCTCTGGCCTGGAGGGGTGAGGAGAGAAGCGGCTCTGGCCTGGAGGGGTGAGGAGAGAAGCGGCTCTGGCCTGGAGGGGTGAGGAGAGAAGCGGCTCTGGCCTGGAGGGGTGAGGAGAGAAGCGGCTCTGGCCTGGGGGGTGAGGAGAGAAGCGGATCTGGCCTGGAGGGGTGAGGAGAGAAGCGGCTCTGGCCTGGAGGGGTGAGGAGAGAAGCGGCTCTGGCCTGGAGGGGTGAGGAGAGAAGCGGCTCTGGGCTGGAGGGGTGAGGAGAGAAGCGGCTCTGGCCTGGAGGGGTGAGGAGAGAAGCGGCTCTGGCCTGGAGGGGTGAGGAGAGAAGCGGCTCTGGGGTGGAGGGGTGAGGAGAGAAGCGGCTCTGGGCTGGAGGGGTGAGGAGAGAAGCGGCTCTGGGCTGGAGGGGTGAGGAGAGAAGCGGCTCTGGGCTGGAGGGGTGAGGAGAGAAGCGGCTCTGGGCTGGAGGGGTGAGGAGAGAAGCGGTTCTGGGCTGGAGGGGTGAGGAGAGAAGCGGCTCTGGGCTGGAGGGGTGAGGAGAGAAGCGGCTCTGGCCTGGAGGGTGAGGAGAGAAGCGGCTCTGGGCTGGAGGGGTGAGGAGAGAAGCGGCTCTGGGCTGGAGGGGTGAGTAAAGAAGCGGCTCTGGGCTGGAGGGGCATCCGATTGGTCCAGGACGCCGAATCCTGGGCAATTGGATGGGCGTGCTGTGTTTACAACACAGCACCCAATCCGTTTGCAGGGCGGCGGCGGCCAATGGGAGTGAGCGGGGCGTGTGAGGCTTTGGAGACAGAGACGCCCCGCTCACTCCCATTGGCTGGCGCCGGGTACAGGACGACGTCAGTGGGTTGCGGCAGGCGGCCACAGGCCCTACACTGCAAGTCCAGCAGCAGCGAGGCCCCAGCGGTGAGCGAGGGGCGGAAGGCACCGGCGGCATCCGGGCAGCGTCGACTTCGTGGCGGGGCCAAGGGTTGGCAGGATGGCGGTGGTGTGAGGTAGTGCGGCTGCGGCTCGCGATGACGCAAGCGTCATCGCTCGCAGTGCCACAAAGGATTATGGGATTCGGCTTCAACGGGCGAATCCCAAACTGGTGATTATATAAGTAGATATGTGTATAAACTGTATATGTACATCTATCTATATATGTGTATATACACAGTATATGTACATCTATCTATATATGTGTATATACTGTATATATATATATATCTGTGTGTATATATGTGTATATATATATGTGTATCTATGTGTATATACTGTATATATATATATCTATATATGTGTTGTGTATATAGTGTATATGTATATGTGGGTATATAGTGTATGTCTGTGTATATACTGTATATCTATATGTGAGTATACACTGTACATCTATGTATATGTGTATATACTGTATATCTATGTATGTGTATATACTGTGTATCTATCAATATGTGTGTATATAGTGTATATCTACATGCATATATGTGTATATACTGTATATGTATGTGTGTGTATATACTGTATATGTATGTATATATGTGTATATACTGTATAGCGATATGTGTATATACAGGATATCTATATATGTGTACATACTATATATCTCTATATATATGTGTATATAAACTATATCTACATCTATATATGTGAAAATACTGTATATGTATATGTATCTGTGTGTATATACTGTGTATGTATATATGTGTGTATATACTGTATATGTACATCTATGTATATATGTGTATATAGTGTATATGTATCTGTGTGTATATAGTGTATATCTAAGTGTATGTGTAGATACTGTATATGTATATATATATGTATAGATGTGTATATACTGTATATGTATATATGTGTGTATAGACTGTATATGTGCATGTATGTATATATGTGTATATACGCTATATGTGTATGTGTTTATATACAGTATATCAATATATATATGTGTATATAGTGTGTATCTATGTGTATATACAGTATATCAATATATTTATGTGTATATAAGGTATGTGTAGATACTCTATATCTATATGTGTGTGTTGAAATAGTGTATATGTATAGAGTGTATGTATGTATATAGAGTGTATGTATGTATATAGTGTGTATGTATGTATATAGTGTGTATGTATGTATATAGAGTGTATGTATGTATATAGAGTGTATGTATGTATTTGTGTATGTTGTGCTGCTGGTTAGTCGTCCTGTGTGTGGGGGGGGGTTGTCCCCTGTGGTGTGTCTCTCCCCGGATCTCCTGTCTCTCAGCTGCTGTGTGTGGGGGAGGTGCAGGGTGTGGGGCCGAAGCAGAGCAGGGGTAGACTGTAGAGGGGCAGAATGGGCTCCCCCACCCCGTTTCCCCTGGGCTCTATTTGGCCCTGCAGTGTCTTAACTCGCCCTGCCCCCTGTGTGGCTTCTTACCCTTCTTCCCAGCTCTGATCGATTAATAGAGGGCCTGCAGTGATGTCTGAGTCATGTGAATGATCACATGACTCTGACATCACCAAAGGTCCTTTAGGCTTGTAGTGAAGATGATCGGAGCAGAGAGAGATGCGGGAGTGTGCCGGAGCAGCAGGAGAGGTGGGGGGGATCTACGGCTGGCGGAGGTGTATGGCTGGCGGGGGTGTATGGCTGGCGGGGGGTAGTTCTCCGGGAGGTGCAGTGCGGCTGCGGCTGTCAGCTGCTGTGTGTGGGGGTTGCTGTCCCGGGGGATGGAGTGTGCGGGGCCGGAGCTCCTCTCCCTCTCTGGCCGGGTCTCCTGTGTCTGTGTGTGGGGTTTGTTGTCCCGGAGGTGCACTGCGGCTGCGGCTCGCGATGACGCTACGCGTCATCGCTCGCAGTGGCGC
Source organism: Allobates femoralis (assembly GCA_033576535.1). Classification (NCBI taxonomy): domain Eukaryota; kingdom Metazoa; phylum Chordata; class Amphibia; order Anura; family Aromobatidae; genus Allobates; species Allobates femoralis. The sequence goes on from JARQOC010000003.1 coordinate 643,589,179, forward strand.
AAAGCATTCTGGGATTCGGCTACAGTGCCCGAATTCCAAACTGCGGATTATATAAATAGATTGTCTTTTAACCCTGTATATAATTCCATTACGTTCCGGTCTCTCTCACCAATGGAAAAAGAGGGTATAGTTGGTTCCTGTCCTTCCATTTCGATTGGTACTTATTCAAAAGATTGTTCCGAAGAGAGAAAGAGAATTCAAATGCATTATGGCCAGCTATTGTATCTATTGTTTCCTCGATTTTTGGGGGAAGGTCATGTCTCCAATTGGCTGCAATTTTGATTTTGGCTGCAAGTATGATGTGTATTATTATGGCTCTATACCTGGTTGGTAATAGCTCTACACCTACTAATAGTAGTACTAATTCTTCTGTTAGATGTACCGTATATACTCGTGTATAAGCCGAGTTTTTCAGCCCAAAATTTGGGCTGAAAAGTCTCCCCCTCGGCTTATACACGAGTCAATACGGGTGGGGGCTGTGGAGGCTGGAGGAGGAGGGGGGAGGCTGCTGTATGAGCGGCCCCGTCACGTGGGGCCGCTCATTATATATGCACTGCTTCCCCCTGGGAAGCAGTTCATATATGCCCCCCCAAATGCTGGCACTCTCCCCCCTTGAAAGGGCCCCCCCCCGCTGGTTATATTCCATCCCGGTCTTCTGATCAGCGCCGCTCCTCGGTGCTCCGTCCGTCCAGCTACATCCGGGATCCCCGGCCGTCGCAGGCATATGACGTCATCGCGCGACGGCCGGAGATCCCGGATGCAGCGAGGACGGAGGACGGAGCATGAAGAACGGAGCACCGAGGAGCGGCGCTGATCAGAAGACCGGGATGGTAAGATAAGCAGGAGGGGGGTGAGTGCCAGCATTTGGGGGCAGCTGGGTACCCCCAGGGGGCTGCTTGGTACCCCTGGGGGCTGCTGGGTACCCCCAGGGGGCTGCTGGGTACCCCTTGGGGGCTGCTGGGTACCCCCAGGGGGCAGCTGGGTACCCCCAGGGGGGCTGCTGAGTACCCCCAGGGGGGCTGCTGAGTACCCCCAGGGGGCTGCTGTGTACCCCCTGGGGGCTGCTGGATACCCCTTGGGGGCTGCTGGGTACCCCCAGGGGGCTGCTGGGTACCCCCTGGGGGCTGCTGGTTACCCCCAGGGGGCTGCTGGATACCCCCTGGGGGCTGCTGGGTACCCCCAGGGGGCTGCTGTATTACCCCTGGGGGCTGCTGTATACCCCCAGGGCTGCTGTATTAACTGCTGGGGCCTGTATACCACTGGGGCTGCTGTATACTACCACTGGGGCTGCTATATACTACCACTGGGGAGGCCTGTATACCACTGGGGGGGGCCTGTATACCACACTGCTGGGGGCTGTATACCTGTGCTGGGGTCCCCCCTCTGCTTATACACGAGTCAATAGGTTTTTCCAGATTTTTGGGGCAAAAGTAGGGGGGTCGGCTTATACACGGGTCGGCTTATACACGAGTATATACGGTAAGCTTATTCTAGTGATGCTATTTATTAGAAGTTGAATTTTAGACCAGTATGTTTTAAGTTTCTTGCAGCTCCTGAAAATATGCGAAAGTGTACCTATTTCAGAGCATTCTCTCCAGCATAGAGGAGAATTATGGGGATACATTTGGTGGAGTCTGTGTGGTGTAAGGTACCATCTGGTATAAGTCTTATAATGTGTTTCAATCAGCTGAGAATTTCTGATGTGCGTATAGATGTTTTGATAAATGGTTTGCATTCGGTTGATATCAATTTCCACTTGAATCTCCTTCTCCCAAGCTGTTATGCTTATGGATTTAATGAAAGAAAGATCTTGGTTTAGAGTTTGGTAAATTATCTTCCAGTGTAACGTATTTTGGGGGTTCTTAATCATTTGAGTTATATTTTGTGGTAGAAAAAAATTAATTGAATGCGATTCCATTAATGTATGAATTTTGGACCATGTAGTTGCTTCAGTTTGACTCAATGAGAATTTTCTTTTGAGGTGTTCGAAGGGGAGGAGACCTCCTGAGTTATCTAAAATGTCAGAGACGGTATCAATTCCTGCTTCTTTCCACTTGTTTATCTTTATTTTTGGAGCAATTATTGCTAAGATTTCAATGTTTATCCAGTTCGGAGGTGCTGGTGCAAAATGTGTAGAGGATAGGTTAAGTAAGGCTCTCCATGTTTTAATTGCCGCTTTGACTAATATATTTTTTGGTAGAGTTTTCTTCTTGTCACAGAGGTACGCAATTAAAAGCAAATTCATTTTATTTCTTACATTTTTTGGTTCTTCCAATCCTAACCATGCTGGTCTTTCATTGACCATCCACCAATTATAGCTAAGTTTAATAATTGTCGCTTGCAGATAGGCACTAATATTGGGGATGGCCAGACCTCCATTGTTTCTGCTTTTGGAGAGCGTTGATTTCGCTACTCTGGGTTTTAGTTTATTCCATATAAAGTTGAGTAACTGTGTTTGAAATTTCCGCAGCCACTTTACCGGTATAGAGAGGGGAATAGATCTAAATTTATAAAGAAGCTTGGGAAGGAGACACATTTTATATGCATTAACTCGGCCTAACCATGAGATCTCTAATTTAGTTAAATGTTGTATATCAGATTGAATGGTTTTATAAATATCTTCCAAATTTACGTGAGTAATTAAGGATGAGGGTTTAGTTAGATATATACCTAGGTGACTTATATTTTCTTTCTCCCAGTCCAGAGTCGTTTCAGACTTGAGTATTTCCAATAACTGTGGCGTTAAGTTGAAACTCAAAACTTGGGCTTTTGTTAAGTTTATTTTATACAGAGATATGTTAGAGAATAGCTGGATAGTATTTAGGAGGTTTCTTATAGAGTTTAGGGGATCAGTGAGTGTAATGAAGATGTCGTCCGCAAATAAGGAGATTTTGAATTGCCTTTGGTATATTGGAATTCCCTTAATTAAAGGGTTCAAAAAGAATGGGAGAGAGAGGGCACCCCTGCCTAGTCCCATTGGTCAAAGGAATCTCCTCGGAGAGACAGTTGTTGGTAAACACTCTGGCTGAGGGGGAAGAGTACAAGGAACTGATTGCATTGATAATTTCTCCCTTGAAACCAAACCTGTTTAAGGTCTGAAAGAGGAAGTCCCAATGGACTCTGTCGAATGCTTTTTCAGCATCGACAGCAACTACCAGGGCTGGGATACCCTCTCTCTCCACGTGTGAAATTAGATTTATGGCTCACCTTGTTGAGTCTGTAGTACCTCTACCTGAGACAAAACCTACTTGGTCAATCGATAAACAAAGAGGGAAGTTAGGGCACCAGGGCCGGCCGCTTCATGGGCGGATAAATTAGTGGAGCAATCAGCAGTTCACCGGCGGTGCCTGTCTCAACAGCACAACAAACGTCCAATCTTTAAATAAAGTGGAGACGGCACTCACCCATGTGAAGATCGGTGTTTTATTCAAGGAAACTTGACATTCCGTGCAGGGAGGGAGGGAAGAAGCCGAGGTGACGACGGCACCGTTTCGCGCTTGTGCGCCGTGGAAGCGCACAAGCGCAAAACGGTGCCGTCGTCAGCTCGGTTTCTTCCCTCCCTCCCTGCACTGAATGTCAGGTTTCCTTGAATAAAACACCGATCTTCACATGGGTGAGTGCCGTCTCCACTTTATTTAAAGATAAAACCTACTTGGTCCTTGTGCAAAAGGAGGGGGGCTACTTTTTGTATTCTAGTTGTAATTGTTTTGGTTATAGTTTTTAGGTCCGAATTAAGGAGGGAAATTGGCCGATAGTTACGAACATCATCTTTATCTCCTTTACCTTTGTAAATAACAGAAATGAATGCTTGTTGCATTTCATCTGGTAGTCTACTATGAGCTGAGGTGAGGTAATTTGCAAGTTTGACTAGGTAGGGGGCAAGGTGTGATTTGAAAGTAGTGTAACACTCATTTTGGAGACCGTCCGGACCTGGGGATTTATTCTTTTGTAATGAGTTAATGGTTTGAACGATCTCCAACTGCGTATAAGGAGAGTTAAGTGTTTCCAGCTGATCTGCTGACAAAGAGGGAAGATTTAAGGAGTCTAAGAAGTTGTTTATATTCTGTTTTTGTGGAGGGGTTTCTGTTGAGTCATTTTTCAGATTATACAGCTTTTTGTAAAATTTGGCAAAGATCTCTGTAATATTTTGGGGCGTTTTATGAGTTACATTTTGGTCATCCCTTATTTGCACGGTTCTAGTTTTTAGTCTGTGTATCTTGACTTTCACAGCTGAATTATTTTGTCATATTCTGAAGTGAGTAAAGCTTTCAAATTAATTCGAAGTTGAAGTATCTCCTTATGAGTATCTTCTCTGGGGGCGCTGATTTGATTCATCTCCAGTTCTCTGATTCTTTTAATTATCTTTTCTTCCGTTTGATTTTTTTCACGTTTTAATCTGGAGTTTAATTGGATGAAGTGTCCTCGTATGAGTGCCTTGTGAGCTGTCCAGAGGGTGGTTATTGGGATGTGGCCAGTATCGTTGTCTTCAAAATAGAAGTTTAGAGCTTTTTCCAATTGGTCTTTATATTGAGGGTGAAATAGTAGGTAAGAGTTTGCCCTCCATACCTTATGACTGGAATAGTTGGGATGTTGGGCTATTTCAAAAATTATTGGGGAATGGTCTGACCAGGCTCTTGGTAGGATATTTATTGATTTAAATTTGTGGAGAGTATTAATATCCGATAATACCAAATCTATTCTGGCAAATGATTTGTGGGTATCTGAATAATGGGAGTACTCCACAGAGGATGTATTGAGACAGCGGAATGTGTCATAAAGTTCTTCTCTATGTAACCAAGGATCAAGGGAGGTATTAGAATTTCTACATTTGTTTGAGGAATCTAGTAGAGGATTAGGAACCGCATTAAAGTCACCAAACATAATTACGTGACCTTTTTTTGCCTTTTGAACAATCTTAATGAGTTTATTAAGGACAGAAATTTGACTTTTGTTGGGGGCATGTAGATTGACTAGAGTATATAACACGTCATCGAGTTTACATATTAAGATCAGGAATCCTTTTGTTTGGGGGGGCAAGAGACCCAGATTAAGGATGAATATTCTCACCTTGCCTAAGTCCAGGGGAGGGGTTGGATTGCCCAATATGCAGGCGTATTTTCTGGCCTCCTCTCTCATTAGAGCCCTAGACTGGCACTATAATGCATCTTCTAAGAAGTGGGTGGGGGTGGAGCAAGAGGGTCTGGGGACCCCGTTGAAGCATCTGCTTTGGATCTCCCCTAGAGACCTTACGGACGTTGTGCCCCTGACAGATATGACTAGGACAACCTTAAAGATATGGCACTCAGTAACGAGAACTCTCCACACAGATGACAGCCTTAGCCCTCTGACCCCCCTCTTCTCCAGTCCTTCTTTCTCTCCTGGATTTGGTAGACAGAGATTTTTATGTTAGCAGAGCGTGAACGATACCCGACTGGGCCAGACCCTGTCCGACGGTGATTTACCCTCGTTGGCAGAACTACAATCCAAAGATCCCACGAGGCCGCTTGAGTGGTTTGAATATTTCCAATACAGAACATTTCTGTACGCAGATGACCACTCATGCAGGGTGAGATCGACACCTAATGAATTGGAACAGTTATTCCAATTAGAGTCTTCCCCGAGACGCAAAATATCGGCCCTATACCAGGCGCTAGGGTCCTTGAGAAATCAGGGTACTCTATACTTTCAGCGTGCATGGGATAGAGAGTTGGGGAACAGCATCTCAGATGGTGATTGGCAGAAATGCTTTCTATTTACCCATAAACTAGCTAGCGCTTGTACTGCACAAGAAAGAAGTTACAAGTTGTTTACTAGATGGTACTTATGTCCGACAACTCTTCGGAGCATGTTCCCTGGAACCTCTGACACATGTTGGCGCTGCGAAGAAGAGACAGGTACAATGTTACACATCTGGTGGAGTTGCAGGGGAATCCGGCGGTTCTGGTCTGACATATTTAACACATACACCCAGATAACAGGTAAACGAACCAAATGTTGCCCAGAGTCGGCTCTGTTATCTATCTTTCCTGGCCCTGTTGGACTCCAAAAGAAAGATATTCTTCGCTTTTGTGTCTCGGCCGCACGGGCTGTGATCCCGAGGTTCTGGAAATCGACCCGGGTTCCATCCTTGCTTGACTGGTCCAGGGAATTGATGGACATTTTTCGAATGGAGGAGCTTTCAGCGGAGGCATCGGGATCTCGTGACAAATTCTCGAGGATCTGGTTCGATTGGATTATTTTCCAGGAGTCTGCGGACTTCAGGAATATCCTGGATGATACAGACATATCGACACGACCCCTGGTGGACGGAGAGACTGAGTAACATGTACCCTCCCCCCTTCCCTTACTTTACCTTTCTCATTACATGGCCCCTCTTACCCCTGTTCTGTTCCTCTTTTTGATTACCCTTCCTCATCTTTCTTTTCCCTTCTCTCATATTGTGATATACCTACTCTTTATCAGTTCACGTATTCTTTCTCGGCACCCAGCACCCCTGGATTTCGGCGTACTCCGAACAGTGCTAATAAC
>JARQOC010000003.1:643595806-643665497 GCA_033576535.1 Allobates femoralis
AAGACAATGATTCCAAACATAAAGCAAATCTACAATGGAATGGTTCAAAAATAAACGTATCCAGGTGTTAGAATGGCCAAGTCACAGTCCAGACCTGAATCCAATCGAGAATCTGTGGAAAGAGATGAAAACTGCTGTTCACAAACGCTCTCCATCCAACCTCACTGAGCTCCAGCTGTATTGCAAGGAAGAATGGCCAAGGATTTCAGTCTCTCGATGTGCAAAACTAATAGAGACATACCCCAAGTGACTGCAGCTGTAATCGCAGCAAAAGGTGGCGCTACAAAGTATTAACTCAAGAGGGTCGAATATTATTGCACGCCCGATATTTCAGTTTTTTATTTGTTACAAAAGTTGAAAATATCCAATAAATTTCGTTCCACTTCACGATTGTGTCCCACTTGTTGTTAATTCTTCACAAAAATATTAGAATTTATATCTTTATGTTTGAAGCCTGAAATGTGGCAGAAGGTTGAAAAGTTCAAGGGGGGCAAATACTTTCACAAGGCACTGTAGTAGCTGCGTTTGATTGCTTTCAGTTGCGGTTGCGTTTGGATGCACATAATTTATGCACCCTCCTCCGCCCTCCGAACGCAACATGTTACATTTTTTGTGCGTTCACGGGCGCTTGTTTTATCAGCAAGCGACCACAAGCGCACAAAAAATGCATGGAAGTCAATAGATCTGCAGTGACCTCTGCATGACAGCACAAGAGAACGCTGCGGATCACATTGAAATCTCTCCCCGTGACCGCCGCTGATCTCCAGGGAGATCAATGGCGGCTCCTGGGAGATCAGCGGCAGCCACCGGGAGATCAGCTGGAGCAGCCGCTGGTCTCCCGGCAGCCGCTGCTAATCTCCCGGTGGTGTCGGTGCGGTAGATTTGAAGAAACAGATGATCTGACAGCTGTTTAAATTTCCCGCGCCGACATCACCTATCCCGTGTCAGTGCGGGAAATTTAAACAGCTGTCAGATCATCTGTTTCTTCAAATCTCCCGCACCGACACCACCGGGAGATTAGCGGCGGCCGCTGGGAGGAGATCTCTGCCGCTAATCTCCACCTCCCGGCCACCGCCGAGACCGCTGATTGGCTGGCTGGGCATCATTCTGATGTGAACGCATGCGGAGAATCTCAGCTGCGTTCACATCAGTATGGCAGTGTTTGCACTGCGTTTGCGTCAGCATGCCAGAAGCATGCAGACACAAACGCTAGTGTGAAACCAGCCTTAGACATTATGTGAGAAGGAAATGTTTTACTTGGGACATACAGAAACCATTATTTCCATTATCAACATATGGGGGATTAAAGGACCAAAACAAACACAAGCTACACAAAACTAGAGAGGAAATACAACACAGTCTTAACAAGCTCTAACAATTAACACTGTTATCTGCTCAAGAGAGTCGCTACACTTCATAATGACTCACCGTATCCGGGTTCTGCACGTCGCAGACGTCTGCTTCACCTTATCACGGAACCGCGCCTGCGACTGTGGGGCCCGGTGGTCCAGATCAATAAGGGGGATGGCTGAACAGTAGGGGTTAATTGTCTTCGTGACGCCACCTGTGAGTGTTCCGGTGATGTCCACCGGCGCTGCTTGGGCCTCCGGGGGATGGAATGCAGCAAGATGGGATGCTCCCCACAGGATGAGCGGGAGTCCCCGGGGCCAGGAGCTGCACAAGATGTTGTGAGGCAGCTTAGTCAGGCTGCTGTTAGATCCAGGAATTAAACGCAGACACACCAAAGTCTTTTAGGTACCTTTACTGGTGGAAAGCCGGTACACTCGGACCGGTTGATGGTGAGGTCAACACTCCTGGAGGTTCACAGCAAGCAGTGTAGGCTTCCTTTCTCTGTGTCTTTTGGTAAGGTCGGGTGGATGTGGAATCCAGCCGGACCGGGCAGTGTGTTCAAAGGAACTTGATTCACCTGGGTATCAGCACTGAGGGCACTATCAAAGGGGTTAAGCAGGATCAATACTTTTCCCTGGGCTCTCGTCGGTGGGTGCTTTAGGTGGAACAGGGGGCTAGACTCCCTGTGCAGGATGCTGGTTCTCTGTGGTGGCTGGGTAGCTCTCACAGCTCGGTTCCAGTAACCGGATGATGAGGGAGAGTTATGGTAAATTTGTTGTCCCTGAGAGCTGCTCTCCTTTCCTTTTACCCCAATTGCAAGGGTCTCCTCACTTGCTAGATAGGCTGATTGGGCCTAGTGTGTGTCTCATAAGCCAGAGATTACACATAACTTGCAGCTCTCCTACCGTCTGCACACTCTGGTGTTTCTCCCTCCAAGACCCTATTTATAGGGGGAACTGGCTCAAAGTGACCAGTGGAGCTCCCCCTAGAGGCTTTGGGTGAAACAGGTGTTAAAGGTGTATTAAGGTGTTGTGTGAGTATTGCTTTGCTGTTACTGCTCCATTCATGCCCCAAGGGTTCTGTGGTGCCCAACAAGGTACCAGGGTGCCACAATAAGCCTGCAGCTCCTCTTTTCTGTTTCATAGGGTTGTTCACTTTGGACCCCATGATTTCATTGGATATTAAAACAATGTTACACATGTGTGTTCACTGTAAAATGATTTAGGAAATGTAAGATAAACCATTGTTTATTGTACTAACTGAGCAAATAGTTTCAAGTAAGGCTAGGGTCACATTTGCAGGTTTGGTTTGAAGATCCTGATCCGGTTTGAGCATTAAAAATGCTCAAAATCGCATCCGGATCCACAGCCGTTGGCTGCAATGTAAAGACTGTATTGCACTTAATGCACCGGTTACCGCATCCGGTTTTGCAGCCTGCAGTAAAAATCATGCAGGCTGCATTTTTCGGAGCAGTTGCAAAACCAGATCAATTTTTTTTTAAATGGGTGCCTATGGGAACCAGTTTTTAAAATTGCAAAAATCCTCATTCCAAATTCGGATCCATTAATGCATCCAGATCCAGATTGAGGCTTGTATTTTGCAAATTAGAATGAAGGCACAATCTAATACCGGATCCAGTAATGGATCCGGTTATTGGATTGTGCATTCCAGGTGTGATAGCCACTTTACACGTCCCGATATCGGCATCCAACTCCGATAAAAAGTCACGTGGTTCGTGCGTTGGCCCGATATCGTTCGTGCGTTGTATGGTGTAAATGTCCAATACGATGTACAAACGATGACAAAACGATATCGGGGATCAAATGAGCATGCTCTCCAACGGGCCAATATTGGATGGACGATGTGGCCGGATCGTGCTGTGTGAAAGCCCAACAACGATGCGGACTACAACTTCCCCTATTCTCTCCCATGTTAAATGGTCGTTCCTGGGTCGGCCGTACAAGGGGGCGTACACATCGCTGTTGTGTTGCCTGCAGATATCGCGCTGTGTAACAGCTCCTACGCGATCTTGGAATTCTGCCCAAAAAGTGCGCGCTCCCGCGTCGTTGTATCCATTATCGGACCGACGTTGGGACGTGTAAAGTGGCCATGACCCTATCCTAAGAATTACATAATTGAGGCAAACCTATATTTAAGCTACGTTCACACTATGCATATTTTTTGCACTTTTTTGCAGTTGCACCTTTTTGCGCGCGTACGGCTCACAAAAGCGCAACTGCATTCACATGGTGCACTTTTTTCTATGCACTTTCCCCGAGCCCATGTTATCATGTGGGCTATGGAAAAACGTGCAGAAAAAAAGCGCAAAGAATTGACATATCTATTCTTTTTATGCACGCGCTTTTGCAATTAAAGGACATGCGTAAAAAAACGCACAAAAGCGCACCATGTAAATGTATTTCTGAAAAACCCATAGGTTTTGCTGGACTGCGCATCCATAATTGTGTTTCACTGCATTTATGCACACGTAAAAAAGCGCAGTGAAAATGCAGGAAAACGCAGGAATACGCAGTAAATACGCACCGTGTGAACGCAGCCTTACATGGACTAGATTTTTAAAAGCTTAATTAAATAATTAAACTGCCTTCTCTTCTGGATTGTAGTCTTTCATGTACAGTACTCGAGATTTGGGATCTTTACTAAGTAACATAGCAGTCAGTTAATGGATGTGTTAGGGTCTCTGCTCTGTGTAAAATGCTGTATTTTAGGACAAGACCATATGGGAAAGTTCCAGAAATCAAACACAGGACAAAACAGATTGACTGAGATCTCCAGATGATACATAACAGTTCCAGCTGTGTTAGCCACTATACTGACAAAACCCAGACTGCTTACAAGCACTATACATCCTTTTGCTTGGCACTTTATTGTATTATTGGTGAGAGCTTCTTGCGGAGAAGTCATTTCTGACATGCATATTGACAAGGAGTGGGGCTGCGAAAGGGAAACGCAATGTATTCAGACAGCAGCCGCTCGTGTATTCAGATACACACAGGGTGGGACCGAATGTCTGGGGCTCAAAGACGGAATTGGCTCTAGGGGTCCACCCTTCTGCTATAGGCAAATACATGTTAGCAGTTATTCCCATTATAGTGGAGCATTGACACTAAAACACAGGTGGCTCCTGCATATCTATTGTGCACTCACCATAACTGCGATATACATAAAATCATAAAAAGGTAAAGTTGGAAGGGACATCCTGCATCATCTGGCCCCAGGAGGTCCCTTCTAACTCTTCCTTTCTACAGTTACCGTGATTTGCTTTAAAGGGCTCATTAGTAAAAACAAGTTATCATAACTTGCTGATTGTTGGAATTTGACCAGTTAAAATCGCAATGATCGAAAAAATGAGAAATAGGGTTGGGCGAACCCAAACTGTAAAGTTTGGGGTCCGTGCCGAATACCTAGTGCTTGGGCACAGGCCCCGAACATGGACGTCCCTGAGACGTCCGTGTTACAGTTCGGGTTCGAGTTCGGCGGGGGGCTGTAAAAGGAAACAAAATGGTGATTAAACATCAGTTGATACTTACGAGATTCGCATGCTTCCGGGACTGCTCAATACCTTCCTGATTATTCACTGGTGAGAGGCGCAACAGCCAATCACAGACACTGTCGCAGAGACTGGGCATTTGTGATTGGCTGTTGGAACCAGTGCAGTAACCTGCAAACAGCCCATAAATTGTAGCATCTAAGCAGCACAGTAGATGCTAAAATGTATGGGCTGTTTTCAGGTTAATGCACTAGCTCCAACAGCCAATTACAGACATCCACTCTCTGTGACAGCATCTGTGATTGGCTGTTGCGCCCCTCAATTATTGACTGATGTCACACTAATGCATAAATAATTTTAAAAAATGACGTACAGCTTCACTGCATTTTTGATTCTCATAACTGATTGCCACGAGGAACCGTGACGCCATTCACTGACTCACTGTAGCCCCATGGCAGTGAACTCAGATGACACAGCTGCCAGCAGCAAGGTCACCTAGGTTCACTGCCACGGGGCCTTAATGTCTCCTCACTGCACAGTTTGATCACAGAGTCTGCAGGGATAGGACCCCTGTTCTCTCGTTGCAGACTCTGGATGAAGCAAAAGCGAGTGAGCTTTGTGGAATGATCGTTGTGGATTATCATCAGAGGGGTATGTGTTGTGTAATAGTAAATTTGAAAATGAGGGTTGTCTGTCTGAATTATTTCAAATAAAGGAGTTTTCTCTGTGATTTATTTCAATTAAAGGATTTTCTCTGTGTCTGTGTTTTTTACCTATTTCCTTTCAAGATTGATAATGGGCCAGTCTCATTGAGGCCTGACATTACCAATCTGGTTTTAATGACAAGCTGTCAATACTTACCAGGATTTGGCACTTCTAATAAATACACCAATTCCTGTGGTGGCTATGGGCTGCTATTCTTTAGCATGGGTTCCCAACAACTATGGGCCTCATCACACTGAGAATACCAGGCTCCTGTGCCTGGGTGTTACTATGTCTTGCAATAAAAAATAGGGCAATCATACACATTTTTCTTTAAGCTAGCAATCAAAAATAGGGCAATCAGACACATTTTTCTTTAATTATTAATTTAAATAATAAAAAAAAATAATGGACTTCCCTGTATTTTGATTGCCAGCCAAGGTAAAGCCAGGCAGCTTGGGGTGGTAGTCCACTTTATGTGCGCTAAGAATAAAAAATACAGACAAGCTTTATGTAATTTTTTTTTTAATTATTTATTTATTTTTACAATACTATGACATCTGGTTCATTGCCTATGGCAGTGATGGCGAACTCCAGGCCTCGAGTGCCACCAACAGTGCAGGTTTTCAGGATTTCCTCAGCATTGCACAGAGGTTGGAATCATCACCAGTGCAGGTGATTATATTATCACCTGTGCAATATAAGGAAATCCTGAAAACCTGCACCGTTGGTGGCACTCGAGGCCTGGAGTTCGCCATCACTGGCCTATGGCAACCAATCACAGATTCCAGCACAATGGGTGAGGGGTGCAACAGCCAATCACAGACGCTGTCATAGAGGGTGGGCATCTGTGATTGCCTGTTGGAGTAAGTGGAGTAACCTGGAAACAGCCCATACATTCTAGCATCTACCTGGGCAGATACTAGAATGTATGGGCTGTTTCCAGGTTGCTGCAGTGAATAACCAGGAAGTTAATGAGTGGCCCCAGAAGTACAAGCGCGCAGACCTGGTAAGTATGAGCTGATCTTTAATCAATGTGTTGATTCTTTTTAGTGCCACGTCACACACACAGATAATTGTGCAAGATATTGTTCACAGATCTCTGGTTGCAGTGAAATCATGGACAAATTGTTCCATTTTGTGGCCATATAGAAATTAACAATATGTCCATGATTTCACTGCAACCAGAGATCTGCGAACAATATCTGCACAGATATCTGTGTGTGTGACGTGGCCCTAAAGGGCCTGTCACACGTGTCAATGTCGCCCGCGATATCGCTCATGCGTCACAAATTACACTGGTCAACAGCATTTTTGGTGCCAAAGATATTTCATTGAATTTAGGGTAACTTTGGGGTGCTGATTCTGAATATGTCATCAGTTTTGCCAGATTGGCTCAAGTTTTTGAGATTTTTCGTAAAATGTGTAAAAAAAAAAGACTTTTTTTGCTACACGCGCATTAACTTTATTGATATTGTCATGAATACAATAAATTTAACAAAGTAAATGTTGATTTTAGTTTATTTTAACTAGTTTTAGAAAGTAATCTTCAAAAATGAACAAGACATGAAAGATAGACATTTAATCGCTGGAAAAGCGCTTTTTATATGATTTTCTTCTATGTGAGCTATTGGGGCAGTCACGCTGTAGATTCCAGCAGTAATCAGCCATCATATGTCTGTCCCATCTGCCTTGGTACCTTTCCTCCATCACCATAATATCCTGATGAAATCTCTCCCCTTGTTCTTCGCTAAAATCTCCAAGGTTTTCTGGAAATCTGTCCAAGTGACTGTGAAGATAATGCAATTTAATGCTCATGTGTACACCCAGATTTCTAAATCTCAATAGCATGTTTTGTACCAGTTCTTCATAATTGTCTGCCTTTTGATTTCCCAAGAAGTTCTTCACTACCAACACAAAACTACACCATGCAGCAGCTTCAATGTCATTCATTTCCTTAGGAAAATTTGAATCTTTAATGAGTTTCCGAATTTGAGGACCATCAAAGATTCCTGCCTTCAGTTTTTCGCTACTAAGACCAGGGAAAGATCTGCAGATGTACATGAAGCAATTACCATCTTTGTCTAATGCCTTGACGAACTGCTTCATTAATCCTAACTTTATGTGAAGTGGTGGTAGAATGATTTTTTCCCTGTCCACCAAAGGTTCGTTCACTATGTTTGATGCTCCTACTGTCAAGGTGTCCCTTGGAGGCCAATTCAGTTTCTCCCAGTGCTGATGTTTTGCTCTACTATCCCACATGCAGATGAAGCAAGGATACTTTGTGTATCCACTTTGCTGTCCAAGTAAAAAGTTGACCATTTTTAAATCAACACATATCAGCCACGAATGTTCATGGTAGCACAGTTTCTCCAAGACCATTTTGACATTTTGGTATTGTTCTGCAAGTTTAGTTGAGTGAGCTACTGGAAGAGATGCACACTGATTGCCATTGTTCAACAAAACACATTTCAAACTCCTTTTAGAACTATCTATGAAAAGCCTCCAGTCTACAGGACGATATACTTGTAAACCCATTTGCAGCATCAGGCCAGGAATATCCTTACAATATACAAGTAGGTCATCTTCACAGAAAAATGGAAGAAGTGCTTCTTCTCTGGTCCTGTAAGATGTAATTTTAGTTCCAGGCGTCAGACAATTTTTTTCACTTAGCCTTGAAGCTAAAAGTTCGGATGCACTTTTTGAGAGGTTGAGGTCTCTTATTAGATCGTTGAGCTCTCCTTGGGTAAATTGCGTAGGTGTTCTGAAACTTCCTTCATATTCTAGTTCACTTCCAGAACTAATGCTTAGCTCCATACCCTGCATTTCATCATCATCATCAGGTGGGGGAAGGTCAGGTAACATGGTAAACACAGGTACAGGCACATCTTCACAATGAGGGACAGGCCTTCTTGCAGATTCCATGTTAGGATACTCCCATTTTCGTTTCTTATGCTTATTGAATCCTTGTACTTGCACTGCACAGAAATAACAGTCATCATGATGATTTTTTTGCTCTCTCCACACCATTGGAACACCAAATTTAAAGCTTGTTCTTTGTCCTTTGCTCCATTTTCGTAATAATTCGATACATGCTTTGCACACTATGTGTGGTGCCCAAAACTTGTCTTGGTCCCCAAGCATAACCCCAAAATAGGCAAAATACACTTTTTTAACGAAGTCTGTTATGTTTCTTCTATGTTTTGGCAGTGTATATTCACCACAAATGTAACAGAATGAGTCTGGATCGTTAAGACAACTTCTTCTTGATGAGTTCATGCTTTTCACTGGAAAACAGACAACAACATAAAGTTAGTGCAAAAATCAAGCTATGAACAAACTTTTAGAACACTAATTAACACAAAACTATATTGAGAACTGCTCAGTTCAAGTACTAATCCAAAGAAATTAATGAGATGATGCGTCGCATTTACCAACAAGTGCTATAAATAAGATACCAAAAATCTCAAAAACTTGAGCCAATCTGGCAAAACTGATAGCATATTCAGAATCAGCACCCCAAAAATACCCCAAATTCATTAAAATATTTTGGACACCAGAAAAAAAATTTTTTTTTGTTGACCAGTGTTATTAATCGCCTGAGCGATGTGGAATTATCGCAGGTAAGATGTCACACGCGTCAATATGACCCAGCGATGCGGTGATGTCGCCATCTTGCGAGCGATTTTATTTAGTCGCTTGTACGATGTCAAAATAGAAAATACGTCGCTGAGTTTAGTGTCACACGCAGCGATGCACAAGGTCTACTGAGCGATGAGCGACAGGTTTTACATCTGGCAGTGAAACCTGCGATCAGCAACATATCGCTGGTTGCATCGCTTGGTCACACGCTCCAATGTCGCTCATGCGTCACTTTTACGTCGCTTGAGCGACTGAAAATCCGTGACGTACGAGCGACATTGACAGCGATATTGACGCGTGTGACATCCCCTTTAGAGCCATCTCAGGCTCCATTTCATATCTTTTGAGGTTTGAACTCAAGTTCTGGTCAAGTCTGTTCCCGAACTCAGACTTTAAAAAAAGTCTGTCTGAGTCTGCCAAATTTGAACATCGGCGTGTTCACCCATCACTAATGCGGAATTTTTATCCCTGATTGCGGACTTTTATTCCCATTATAAAATGCAGTGGCATGTCGGATATTTGACTGCAGCTTTATTCATCCTCTTTGGGGATACTAGAAAAAGTGCAGCACTTGCAGTCATTGAGGGAATGAAGGGATCAGTGGTCGAGTAATACATGAGCTCCTGTCTAATAGGGGGAAAAGTTGCACATTCAGCAATCAGACCCCCACCAATTAATAACCTGTCACTTATTCTTAGGCCATGTGCACACATTGAGTATTTACTGAGTTTTTTTACCTTAGCATTTGTAAGCCAAAATCAGGAATGGAACAATCAGAGGAAACGTATAAACACGTGCACCACTTCTTCAATTTTCACTCACTTCTCGTTTTGGCTTACTGAGGTAAAAAACTCACCAAATACTCAATATGTGCACATAACCTTAAAAGGGGTTGATTACTTGTTTTCACTGTAGAACCTCTGTAAGTGTATATTTGCTACTGTGTAATAGTCATGGGACAAGGAGGGTTAAATGTCCAAGTATTTAATATCTATTGGAAATAGAGCATCTTCACCCTATTGATATCATAAAGATCAAATAACTGACCACAATCCACTATATGAATAGCAATAATACCACGTAAAAATGACAAATACTGCCACACTATAACCAGAGCACATATTACCATCACATAGTGACTGAATAATATCATATAATAGGGACAAATAATGCCACACAATCACGGTAGCACATATTGCCACCACATAGTGACCAAATAGTACCACGTACAAGGTATAAATACTGTCACCAGACCACATATTACCACCCCATAGTAACCAATAATATTACAATAATGAAAAAAAAAGAATTATACACAGGAGCTCTGTATATAGTTAGTGTGCAACTAATACAGTGATCACTGGGAACATTAAACACAGAAGCTTTGTATACAGGATCAGCATACAGGTACTACAGTGATCGCTGGTAACATTAGACGCAGGAGCTCTGTATATAAGGTCAGCGTACAGGTAATACAGTGATCTCCAGTGATATTATACACAGGAGCTCTGTACATATTGTCAATGTACAGGTAATGTAGTGATCATCAGTGACATTATACACAGAAGCTCTGTCTATATTGTCAGTGTACAGGTTATACAGTGATCACCAGTGACATAAAACATAGGAGCTCTGCATATATTGTTATTGTAAAGGTAATACATTGATTACCGGAGACATTATACACAGGAGCCCTGTATATAGGGTCAGTGTACAGGTAATACAGTTATCACCAGTGACATAAAATGCAGGAGCTCTATATATAGGATCAGTGCACAGGTAATACAGTGATCATCTGTGACATTATACACAGGAGCCCTGTATATAGGGTCAGTGTACAGGTACTACAGTGATCACTGGTGACATTAGACGCAGGAGCTCTGTATATAAGGTCAGCGTACAGGTAATACAGTGATCTCCAGTGATATTATACACAGGAGCTCTGTACATATTGTCAATGTACATGTAATGTAGTGATCATCAGTGACATTATACACAGAAGCTCTGTCTATATTGTCAGTGTACAGGTAATACAGTGCTCACCAGTGACATACACAGAAACTCTTTATATAGGGTCAGTGTACAGGTTATACAGTGATCACCAGTGACATAAAACATGGGAGCTCTGCATATATTGTTATTGTAAAGGTAATACATTGATTACCGGTGACATTATACACAGGAGCCCTGTATATAGGGTCAGTGTACAGGTAATACAGTTATCACCAGTGACATAAAATGCAGGAGCTCTATATATAGGGTCAGTGTACAGGTAATACAGTGATCACCGGTGACATTATACATAGGAGCTCTGGGTCAGTGTACACTTCCAGAGCACATTCCCCACTTTTTCCCCTATTTCTACACTACATCAGACGACAAAAAAAATAAAGGTATGTGCGTATGCTGCAGATTTGGTGCCCCAAAACGGCATCCTCTGGTAGAAAAACATGCCAAATTCTGCAATCCGTTTTTCTTTATCTGTGGTGCAGTTTCTGTACATTTTTGCATGAGTAAATTGTGTGTTTTTGTGTCCTGCATTTTTGTTTTGAAATCAGAGACTTTGAAAATGATCTCTGGTGGCCTAAAATAATTTCAGAACATTTTAGTCAGTATGTTTTTTTTGGTCAAAAATGCACCAAATTCAAACCAAATCACATTGTGTGAACAATCATGAATATTTGCAGCATTTTTTGATTATTACATTGAGATCAATGGGTAAAAAATGCTGCAAAAAAGGCATCAATAATATTAACAAGCTGCAGATTTTTATGCAACAAAATCTGCACCTTTTCTGAAATGAAAAAATAATTATCAATGTGTGCACAAAATTTAGACTTAAAGACTTTTCTAGCTTCAGGATAGGCATGCAGATTTTTGACAAATCTGCACCAAAAACGCATTAAAAAACACTGTGTGCACACAGCCTTACATGACATCCCTTTTGCTCCCCCCCATAGAAAACAGTATCCTCAAAAGTAAATCATATTACAGCATTAATAATGTCCCCTAATTGGCCCATATAGTAATTAGCCCACTTGCCACTATAAACCAATAATGTATGATCCTCATTCTGACCCCCATATATTAATAATGTCTCCCATCCTGGCCCCCTTTATTTAATAATATCCCCCATACTGGCCCCCTTTAATAATGTCCCCCATCTTGGGCCCTTTTATTTAATAATTTAAATAAGCAAGATTGTTAGCTCACCCCATCTGAATTTCATGTCCCATATCTCGACCCAGGATTCTCAGCATGGATCCATTCTGAATGGATCAGTAGAGATGCATATAGGAATGGATGAGTTATCCAACTGTAGAAAATATGATGTATAAAACACCATGACTAAGTCTACAAGCTGAAACGCGTAGGTCCATAATATTATAATTTGCACAAGCCACTTTTATTATTGCTACTGTGTTATCACAATCCTGCACAATTTTGTAAATTTTTCTTTACATTTTATCCTCTTTGGAATCTATTATATAATAAAAGTGAAGCTTTATACATTGGATTTCCGTGAATCCAATTGCTGGATCACTCCTCCATTCCTTTATTTAATAATGTCTCATATCCTAGGCCACTATGTTCCTATATGCTATGTCCTCTATATGTCCTTCATTCTGGGCCCCTATGTTCCTCTGTCCTAGGGCCTATGTATCCCCATCCTAGGTCCCTATGTCCTCGATCCTGGACCCCTATGTTCTTTCATCCTGTTGCCAATCCTAGGTATCCTAGTTCCCACTGTACCCCATCCTGGTCCCTTATGTTGCCCATCCTAAGTCTCTATGTCCTATGTCCTCTATCCTGGGCCCCTATGTTCCTCCATCCCAGGCCACTATGTTGCCCCATATTTTGTACCCATGTCCTCCATCCTGGGCGCCTATGTCCACTACCCTGACCATTCACAGAGGGGAAGAGGGTATTCTTCTCACCTTGCTGCACTACCCCGGCATCCACTTGTAGCTTCATATCCAGCATTGACGTTAAAATGGCAGCCAACCCATAGAGGCCACGTGCTGACATCAGTGTGCAGCGCATAGCAGTGATATTAAAAGGCCACCAGCCTATCAAAGGTGCATGTGTGTACAGCCTCTGATAGGCTGGAGGCCATTACACGTCACTGCTATGCTCCGCATGCTGAAATCAGTGAGTGGCACAAAGCAGTGATGTTTAACGACCCAATTAATAAATGTATTATATTTATTGTTGCATGTCACTCATGCCATATACATATATGTGAGCAACCCACAGCACCATGCCATTCTCACACTTATACAGTATATGGGGATCAGCACCCCATGCCCACACCTCTACCATGAATGGTGTGAGTGACATTCAGCAATAAGGCAGAGAGGAGCCTCCTGACCCTAGCACTCAGCACTGACCTGCTCAGCTGCTCTGCTCCATGTACTGCTTCATCATCTTCCCGCCGGCCTTCGGGCCATCAAACGTCACTGTTATGCACCACATTGTCATCAGTTCCAGGCACATAGCACTCACGTTCAATGGCTGTCGGCTTATCAGAGACTGCTTGCTAATGCACGTGGCCTTTGATAGGTCAGCGGCCATTGAACATCAATGCTATGTGCCAGGAGATGATGTCAGTGTGTGGTGCATAGCAGTGATGTTTGATGGCCCAAAGGCTGGAGGCCATCTTAATGTCACTGGTGTGCACTGCGCGGTGAAGCATGTCGCTTTTGATGGGTCCATGGTTTTTCTAACAACCAAGGTAACTGGTGTGCCCTCTCTATGTCCTGCATGAGGGCCCACGAGGACCTGGGGCCCAATGGAGGATCCTCCACTGTCCTGCCAAACCAATCTGACCTTGCAGACACACGAAAAAAAAGTAATCTGTGTCTTACTGCATGTAGACTGTTAATAATTAGCCATCCATCGGTTTTCCCACATTAAGGACAGTAAAGACCTAGAACCATACTTGCATCATGGTATAGTTAGGGGGCTCTAAATGTTTGTAATATCATTTGATCAATATATTTCATATCGTGTTTAGGAAAATATCTGGTGTGTGAATATTGCAAGGTATTTTTTAACACAGATTGTGATATAGAAAAAAAACATTGCCAATTTTTTAAAATTATTAATGCAACAAAAAAATCCTGATTTAAACAATAGGTAATTTTCTGATGATTGCTTCCCTTTATGTTTTCAACATAAAAAGGCTCATGTTGGAGTAGAAATATTGCATTTACGCAGGAAAATATATTGTGTTACTATTATTTAAAGGTAAGTTTTTTTTCTATATCACAATCTGTGTTAAAAAATACCTTGCAATATTCACACTGGCCACTGGGGCTATTTTTATTATTATTATTATTATTATTATGTATTTATATAGCGCCATTAGGTTCCATGGCGCTTTACATGCGTAGGGGCAGACAAGGACAAGAACGTAAAATGACGACAGTCACATCATACAGGTACAATAGGGCAGAGGAGTCTGTCCACAAGGGCTCACAGTCTATAAGGGATGGCTGGGGAGACAGTAGGAGGGGGAGAGTTGAGGGTTAGATGGTGTGGCAGATTAGGTCTCTGTGTGGGTTGTAGGCTTGAAGGAAAAGGTGAATCTTCAGGTTTATCTTAAAGGTTCCCAGGGTAGGGGAGTACCTGATGTGGTGGGGGAGAGAGTTCCAGAGTATGGTGGATGCACGAGAGAAATCTTGTATGTGGTTGTGTGAGGAGGAGATGCAAGGGGAGAAGAGAAGGAGCTCTTGAGAGGAGCGCAGATTGTGTGAGGGTAGGTATCGGGAGACCAAGTCGGAGGGGACAGGTTGTGTGGGGACAGGTTGTGTGGGATCTTTGGGAAGTGGGGAGCCAGTGAAGGGCTTGGCAGAGAGGGGTGACAGTGTCAGGTAGCGGAATTGAGGATGGTTTTGAGAGGTGCGAGGAAGGTAGCGGGTAGGCAGGTGAGCAGGAGGTTGCAATAGTCGAGGCGGGAGATGATGGAGCGTGGACGAGTTTTCAAGGAAAGAGCCGATCCGGGTAATGTTTTTGAACTGGAGTCGGCAGGAGGTGGCGAGGGCTTGGATGTGAGGCTTGAAGGAGAGGCAAGAGACGAGGATTAAATTCTAACATCCTGTTGTTTCAGGAAATTAAAATGTACATTAGCAGCAAAGAACACACTCTGACCCTAAGGTTGGTATTTAAGGATATAATAAGCGCCTGAAAAGGTCATTGTGAAGGGAGGGGAAGTGGGGTCAACTGTGACATCACCTATTGTGATTGTTGGATCTTGTGTTATTATTAACTGTGTATAGGGGTATTATTAGCCTTTAGTGTAATCCTGCCTCTGATGATAATGAGCAATGGTGAAAATTCCTAAAAGGCCAACAAATATGAGTCTCAAAAGCCCCAAAGTACAGTATGAAAATTGCTAAATTACTCCTTTTGTTTTATTTCCTAATATCGGGATATGAAAACAAAACCATTACCAATATAACACAAAAACGTATACTTTCAAAGATACCTGATTGAGAAGAATTGAACCGTTTGCCATATCGTTAAAATGCAGACATTTGGGTGAGAAAAAAAATGTGGTTTTATAATATACTCTAGAAAATCATTGGCAAATGTAGGCGATATCGATGGGGGCTCCTTACCTTACTTAAAGATGAACTGTAACATGTTTTAAAGCAGTATGATGAAGGAAAAAAATGAAATAGGGGTGTGTGGAATTTAAGGTCTATAGCATGAGTGGGAACATTTGTTCTATGAAGGACCTAATGAACTTGGCAGCGTAACATATGGTCCTAGATGATATCTGAAAGCTTCTGGAGACAGAAATGTACTTTTAGTTCAGCAGTAGCATTCTGTAGAAGCATAGGAAGTGTTAAGCTGATGATGATATAGAGCTTTTGCAGTGTTGACCATAAATTGCATTTTTGGGAATAAAACAATTCAGCTTTTTCTGGGGTGGTGTTTACATTGGTGCCAGAAGAGATTATAATGCAGGACTGTGATGAATAAGGGATATATTCTGACCTATCAATCAAGCAATATCCCAATAATCTGATCAGTCAATTATAAAGCCAATACATCCATCTGTTGGCTTTCCTGGACCTGGATTCCTGAAGGAGGCGATCTCGAGCCTGTCAGTAAGCAACAGATGGCTAGGTGTCATTTGTTAATTAAGACACAAAAAATACCCTTTATACCCATGGCCCCATCCGGGCCAACCAAATTGTATTACAGGATAAACCATTCTGTAACCACAGCAAATGGTTTTAGCTGGTAGATAGGAAACAAAGCTAGTTAGAAGAAAGGAAAGCACCTGTCACAGGTGTGTCAGGAGGCACGGATGAGACTGTAGAGGTCACTTGCAGAAGGTCCCAGTGTTTGGTCCACATCCTAAAGAAAAAAATGTCTGTGTCGCTAAAAGAGGTATTTCCCTTTTAGTTAAAGATGGAGGTCACTAGGACCCAGCTGATTCCTTACCTTGGAGCTGCCTACATATTTCCATTGACTCCCACGATGCACTGCTGGTGATAGCCTCAGGTGTTCCTGATTGATTCTTGGATCAAAGCAGTGTTTCTTGGAGCCTGCTGGTTTGCTGCTTGGATCTGCTAAAGCTAAGTGTATCTCTTCCTCAATTTGTATGTTTCCCTTGTGTGTTTTCTAGTTGCTAGCCGGGTTAACTAGTGTTCACCCGCTCTGAGCCCTGTGTAGTGGTAGTCCAGGGACAATCAGGGAGTAGGTATCCTGGCGGCGACAGTTGCGGAAACTGTATAGGGACGTTAGGGGAGCCAGGTGTCAGCGCTAGTTGTTCTAGGGGTCACCATCCTCCCTTTTTGCCCTTAGCATCAGTGACTCCTTTCCCCCCCTGTTGTCGTCCAGCGCTGGGTGTCTCCCTACACCAAGCATGTCAGCACCCACCTGGAGTCTGTAGGTAAAGGCAGAGAAATTACTTCCTTAGGTGCACTTTTCAAAAGGGCATTACAGTAATCTGCTAGACATCCCAGAGCTAGGTCAAAGGTATCAATATTATACTACTCGTAACTCACATATGACAAACCTAATTTTGACATCGGTAGAGATGTAGGATCACAAGGTATATTTCCACTCAACTGTGCGACATTCCTAACTAGCCTAAAATATTTTGGCCAGTGTCCTACCATTGGAAAGTCAAATTCATAACCGAAAATATTATAGCAATATCTTCCACCCACGATGCTCCCAGGCAGAATTATGGGAAAGACTGCAGTTTCATAGCTGTCTTTAGGCATGAAAAAAACAGCCCACATGAGGTCATCAGGTTGGAGGTCGGTAGGTAGGGCTCAGGTTGATAAAAGCCACTTGCCATATCTCAGCAATGTATTATTCTGGGGAGGAAACGTCACTTCACGTGCTAATAGTATGCCCAAGGATTTGCATCTGCCCCTAGCCTGCAGGATCCAGCAGAAACTTATGTGTATGGATTGCTATGGTAACCGGACGCTTACCGCTGCTGCCAACTCCACAGACAATCCCCAGATATGGGCTTTAGCAGAGCGCACAGGAAACGCTGTTTGCAGCATTTTCCTGTGCGCTCTGCAAAAGCGCAGATCCAGGAGATCTCTGTGGAGACGGCGGCTGCAGAAAGCGTCCGGTTACCATAGAGGTACATAGCCTGGTGGGGCATAGCATTACCTGCTGGTAATGATATGCACTGCTCTGTGCAGAAACTAAGTTTCTGCCATATCCTGCAGGCTAGCTTTAGTCTATCAAATGGAACTGTATCTGCAAAGTTGAAATAATAAATTCAACACATGACTCAGGTGCATAATGAAATTATAGAAATTTCATTCTTAAAGTAAACATAACAAACATAACAGTCAGGTATTACAATAATCGGAGAAATTACCAGAATGCAGAATCAGTATTTTTACAACATATGTAACGAATTACAGGTTAAATAAAAATCAAAGGGAAGTACTTATTAGGCACGGTGGGATAATGGATAATAGTGATATGTGAAATACAACCAGGTAAATACTTGAAGGAAGGATAATACCTTGATTAGTGATGGCAATATTAATAAATGTACAGAAGGTCAGGGGTTGGTGCAAGGGGACATGAGCAAAGTAAAGAAGACTAAGAATATGAGAAAGGAAAGAGCCAGGGAGAGGAAAAATGACTGAAAGAAATGGCTAAAAGAAGGGAGAGGAGACAAAGAGAAAATTGTAGGCAAGGGGACTGCTTACCCCAATGAGAGAGAGACGGCAGAAGTCAAGATCGACTGAAGTAGCATAAAAAGACCAATTGAGTTACCGGAGGCCTGCCTAGAATAGTGAAATATAAGATAGTGGAAGCAAAATTATTGAAACTAGGTCCAAGGAAAAATATAAACAATAGGTAGTTAGAGAACTGAAGTTACCTTCTGGCCAGATAACGTCTGTGGTATGTTAAATTAGAACATGATTTGGTGTTAATACTATTAGGGTGGGGCATAAAGTGCAGTTAGGTATACACTAGATACATGGATTAAAGGCCTAAAAGCAGAAGTGTGAATACAGGAACCTATAAGATACAATATAATTACTAGTGATGAGCGAGCATGCTCGCCACTACGCGGTACTCGCACGAGTATCACTGTACTCGGGCTACTCGGCGAGCACCGAGTAATCTCGCGATACTCGTGGTCGTCATCTCTGCATGTTGGCGCTCTTTTGAGAGCCAGCCCACATGCAGGGATTGGCTGGCAGACCACTGCAATGCCACAGCCCTGTTAGTTGTGGCATTGCAGTGATTGGCCGGCCTGCACAGCGTGACCGAGCCTTTATAAGACCCGGCCGCGCTGTGCTCTGCACACAGGCATCCAGACAGTGAGTGTAGGGAGAGTGTCTACTGCTGCTTAGGGACAGATTTGCGGCCCTCATAGGTAGATCCGGAGCAGGGCTGCAAACTGCTGCTGACCACAACAGTCCTTCTCAGGACTAATCTAGGAGGATATAGGCAGGGTGATCCAGATCGGAGTCCAAGCTTTTCTGTGACCATAACAGTCACCAGACTGGTGTCCTTACTACCTTGATCCAGGTTAGGGACTAAAATCCAAATCTCCTGTGACCATTACAGTCACCAGACTGGTGTACTTACTACCTTAATACAGGTTAGGGACTAAAATCCTAATCTCCTGTGACCATTACAGTCACCAGACTGTTGAACTTACTACCTTGATCCAGGTTAGGGACTAAAATCCAAATCTCCTGTGACCATTACAGTCACCAGACTGGTGTACTTACTACCTTATTACAGGTTAGGGACTAAAATCCTACTCTCCTGTGACTATTACAGTCACCAGACTGTTGTAATTACTACCTTAATACAGGTTAGGGACTAAAATCCTAATCTCCTGTGACCATTACAGTCACCAGACTGGTGTACTTACTACCTTGATACAGGTTAGGGACTAAAATCCTAATCTCCTGTGACCATTACAGTCACCAGACTGGTGTACTTACTACCTTAATACAGGTTAGGGACTAAAATCCTACTCTCCTGTGACTATTACTGTCACCAGACTGGTGTACTTACTACCTTGATACAGGTTAGGGACTAAACTCCTACTCTCCTGTGACCATTACATTCACCAGACTAGTGTACTTACTACCTTGACACAGGTTAGGGACTAAAATCCTAATCTCCTGTGACCATTACAGTCACCAGACTGGTGTACTTACTACCTTGATACAGGTTAGGGACTAAAATCCTACTCTCCTGTGACTATTACAGTCACCAGACTGGTGCACTTACTACCTTGATACAGGTTAGGGACTAAAATCCTAATCTCCTGTGACCATTACAGTCACCAGACTGGTATAGTTACTACCTTAATACAGGTTAGGGACTAAAATCCTAATCTCCTGTGACCATTACAGTCACCAGACTGGTGTACTTACTACCTTGATACAGGTTAGGGACTAAAATCCTAATCTCCTGTGACCATTACAGTCACCAGACTGGTGTACTTACTACCTTAATACAGGTTAGGGACTAAAATCCTACTCTCCTGTGACTATTACAGTCACCAGACTGGTGTACTTACTACCTTGATACAGGTTAGGGACTAAACTCCTACTCTCCTGTGACCATTACATTCACCAGACTAGTGTACTTACTACCTTGATACAGGTTAGGGACTAAAATCCTAATCTCCTGTGACCATTACAGTCACCAGACTGGTGTACTTACTACCTTAATACAGGTTAGGGACTAAAATCCTAATCTCCTGTGACCATTACAGTCACCAGACTGGTGTACTTACTACCTTGATACAGGTTAGGGACTAAAATCCTACTCTCCTGTGACTATTACAGTCACCAGACTGGTGCACTTACTACCTTGATACAGGTTAGGGACTAAAATCCTAATCTCCTGTGACCATTACAGTCACCAGACTGGTGTACTTACTACCTTAATACAGGTTAGGGACTAAAATCCTAATCTCCTGTGACCATTACAGTCACCAGACTGGTGTACTTACTACCTTGATACAGGTTAGGGACTAAAATCCTAATCTCCTGTGACCATTACAGTCACCAGACTGGTGTACTTACTACCTTAATACAGGTTAGGGACTAAAATCCTACTCTCCTGTGACTATTACAGTCACCAGACTGGTGTACTTACTTCCTTGATACAGGTTAGGGACTAAAATCCTACTTTCCTGTGACCATTACATTCACCAGACTGGTGTACTTACTACCTTGATACAGGTTAGGGACTAAAATCCTAATCTCCTGTGACCATTACAGTCACCAGACTGGTGTACTTACTACCTTAATACAGGTTAGGGACTAAAATCCTACTCTCCTGTGACTATTACAGTCACCAGACTGGTGTACTTACTACCTTGATACAGGTTAGGGACTAAAATCCTACTCTCCTGTGACCATTACATTCACCAGACTGGTGTACTTACTACCTTGATACAGGTTAGGGACTAAAATCCTAATCTCCTGTGACCATTACAGTCACCAGACTGGTGTACTTACTACCTTAATACAGGTTAGGGACTAAAATCCTACTCTCCTGTGACTATTACAGTCACCAGACTGGTGTACTTACTACCTTGATACAGGTTAGGGACTAAAATCCTACTCTCCTGTGACCATTACATTCACCAGACTGGTGTACTTACTACCTTGATACAGGTTAGGGACTAAAATCCTAATCTCCTGTGAGCTGAACAGTGACCAGACTGGTGTACTTACTACCTTAATACAGGTTAGGGACTAAAATCCTACTCTCCTTTGACCATTACAGTCACCAGACTGTTGTCGCTGTATACAAGCAAAATGCGCAAGGGCGTTGGCAAGGAACAAGGAAGTGAACGTGATGGTGGTGCAGGCAGAGGCCGAGGTCGTGTGCAAGCACTAATTTCGTAACAAGAAAGGGGCACATCTACTCGCTCACACGTCCTGTCCCAAATTCTTGGGGCCCGCTGCAGTACACCGCTCTTGAACCAACACCAATGTCAACAGGTTGTTACTTGGATAGCGGATAATGCTTCAAGTCAGATTGGCACCTCCACAAACACCCTGTCTTCCACACGGTCAAGTGTCAGTAGCCTAATATTATATATAAGTAAGGGACTGGCAACACCAATGTTAAGGTGCAAGCAAAAAAAACCTATAAATTACAAAAAGAGAGATTGCTGCAACACTAAACATTATATGAATGTGGAAAAGCTAATAACTAATGACTAGGGGACAACAATGAGCCACAGGGCTATATGTACAGCTAAAGGGGATATATGAAATAGGATCACAGTAAATACTGCACTGGAAAAAGAAAAAGAGAGACTTAGCTTCAACATTGGCGCCACTGTGGAAGAGCCCGGTAACTACGACAAAGTGCTCTCATCTTACCGGGTCCTACGCTAACACTCTATGCTGTGTACTACTGCTTGGAAGTATTTATGAGCCTGTGAATGCAGTTAAAATCAGCTGGGATGGTGTGTCCCAGGACCAAGGCTACAGCAAAATGGAGGGACATGTGTAGCTACAGGGCGGGGGAAGGGTGCACAGTCCAAAAAAAGTCTAATATTATATATAAGTAAGGGACTGGCAACACCAATGTTAAGGTGCAAGCAAAAAAAACAATATATTACAAAAAGAGAGATTGCTGCAACACTAATTCTGGGAGCAGTAGTGCTTCTGTCGAGCTCACCGGGACGAGGGTACTCGGTGCCGGACCGTGTCTGCTTCGGGGGAATGTCACGGGGTCCTGGTCCGGACCGTGTCCCGGGCCCTGGCAAATAAAAGGGTGTATTTACAAGGGAAATGTCAGTCGTGACACCACCCACTGTATGCGGCCAGTAGTGAGGCCGCCGCTGCTGCAGACCCTCCGGGGATGATGTAATGGCAGTGTAGATGGAGTAGTTCCCGTGGGCAGAACTGTGTTCCCCGGGGCAGT
The DNA here is from genome assembly GCA_033576535.1 of Allobates femoralis. Classification (NCBI taxonomy): domain Eukaryota; kingdom Metazoa; phylum Chordata; class Amphibia; order Anura; family Aromobatidae; genus Allobates; species Allobates femoralis. The sequence goes on from JARQOC010000003.1 coordinate 643,618,428, forward strand.
GTTGGTAAGTCTATGATGGAGGTGAATAGTGGAGACGGGTTAAGGATCACACACTCATGTTTTGTAGTTTCCAAAGCTTCACTGCAATGTTATTGCAGATTGTCCATGGAGTCTGTAGGGGCCGGGTTTTCCTCCCACCCTGTCTGGGTCATCAACTTCCTCGTGCTGCGCGGTGTGTGTGTCCTGGCTGCTGCGTCTAACTGAGCTGCTGGGACTGTCTCACTCTCTCTCTGTTCTGCTGGTACCACTTGGCTAGACAACATGAGTCCTCTGTGCTGTGCTGACCCCTCCGTGTTGCTTTGCTCTGGTACTGTGGTTGGTTATAGACTCCACTACTCCTGGATTCACTGTGCTGTGTGTGCCAGACACAGTGCCGGATGCGGTGTCCGTTCTGTGCGCTCTTCTGGGCTAGTAAAGGTGGCACTCAGGCTCCCAGATGTGTCTCTCTGCTTGTAGTTCTCCTTTTACTCAGACCCTCACTAGGCTTGGAATCAGTGAGCAGACTGCAGAGAAGCTTAGCACAGCCTCTCTGTCACTGCAGTCTCTCTCAGTTCTCCCAGGAACTGAAACTAAACTACTTCCTCATGAGCTGGAGTATTTAAGGAGCAGGTTGTGCTCACCTTCCTGGCCCAGAGGTGCTAGTGTAACTCAGTGTGTTGTGGGGAGGGAACCCGTGTGATGTTACTGTGGCACATTAACCCCTGGGGTGCCACACTTCCCCCCTCTCTTTTGACTAGACTGACTAAAAACTTGTTTGAACCAGTTCCAGGAAGTGTAAAGGTACCGTCACATGCTGCAATGTCAGCTGGCGATGTGTGGCAATCTAACGTGCACGCTCACGTTTTTCATGGTCGCCTCAGATCGCTGATGGGGGCATCACACGCCGCAATCTCGCCCTGAACCTAAGGCGATGTGTCGCTAGGAAATCAGCTCCCCTACAGCGGAACCAATCTTGCCTCATTCCATCGCCGCTTCACACGTCGCAATCTCAAAGACAATGTGGGCGTACATGCTCAGTGCGGCGAGGACATAGGCATGCCACCTTGGTTTACACCGCACCCCATACATGCTCATTGGACAACGCAACAGCATTACGATTGGTCAGCCTGCTCTGGAAGGCTGGCTAATACATGACGCCATTGTCTATCAGAGTTTGCACTGTTAGCGGACGGTTGTGTAGCTGAAGATGTGTGTGGTGCTGAACGGACAGCTCTTCAAATATGGCGCCCTGTCAACTGACAGCCATTGGGAACACAGTAGCCAACACCAATCATCGCAGACGGGGCGCAGACTACAGAACGCTTGAGGCACACCTACAGGAAATCATAGGCAACGCTCTTTCCATCATTATCACCCTGTCACACGCCACAACACAGAAATATCGCCTTACGGATTGCGGCTGATTACTGAGCACTGTTCAGGAATCAGGCGATGGCCGAGGGGCGATTTATTGCCGTGAAATTGCCAAATCACACGCCGCAACCGTGAGGCAATTTCACAGCGGTTGCTCCGGAGTGACGTATCGCCTTTATGATTTCCAGGCGATATTGCGGCATGTGACGGTACGTTAAGAGGTCTGAGATAGAGGCTCCTCCCACCATTGCTATGTGTGAGAGGTCTGAGGTAGATGCTCCTTGCACCATTGCCATGGCAGCTACTTATAAAGAAAATAATCTAACTTTCATACACATACTTTGACCATTTAATGGCAGCAAAGTACAATGCAGAATGTACATTTATCAGTCCTCACTGTACGGACATCACAACATATCACATATTTCCTAACACATTGCCCAAAGTATTACTGGTACAAATCTACTGCCACACAACAACTGTTTTGCTCAGCAGCAGTAGAACGTGTATTGGGATACCACAATATGTAGGTAGGTACAGTACCTGGGGACCACTAAGATCTGGACAATTGAGCAATATGGGAGCAGGTAAAGGAAAGTTCCCAGGATTCTATAGCTTTGGTGGAAATAAGGAACGATCATGTGACAGAAGGGGAGAATATGAAAGAGATACCTCCATCTGTCTGGCATGTTGTGTGTGTGGGAGCAGTGTGTAGCTGACCTCGCATTAAGTGGGTCAGGTTGTGGGCATTGCCGCTGATGTAGCCACCTGCTTCCTGCCTTTGGAATGCAGAGAACACATCACGGTGGAGCGCAAGTGAGGGGTGGTAGTGCATGGAATGAGTGGCGTCGGATAACCGCGCATGCGCGGTAGTGATGAATCTCCGTTATTGCGCTGCTGGAAGAGGGGCTGGTTCAGATAGGAAGCTGGGTGAGCATGGAGCGGATGGAACCAATCACAATCTCTGTAAATAGAAGAAAGATAATGAGACAATGCTCAGCCAGATAATAACATATCAAAAATTGAAATAATCTATATTTGAAATGTCTAGATAGGGATAATAAATGAATTTAAGAAAGAATATGGTGGTGTAGGAGATAATAAAAAGTGTACAACTTGCACTTTAATGGTTACAGTGGAAGCAGAAGAACCTTTCTGGGGAGAAAAGGAGCAGTTACTACTGTTTGTAAATTAAAAAAGACGCCTCAAGTATATGTAAATTTCATGACTTATGTGTTTAAATTGATACAGCATGTGTCTACATACATATAAATATGGATAAGGTATAAGAATATGGGATTAAAAATACAGCTGTTTAGCCATAACAGAGCGTTAATTTTTGAGCATTCAAACATTTCTTAGATATTTTAAAGTCGTCAGTGACAATAATTTTTATCAATCTTAGATTAGCATGTATATAATTAATAAAGTAAGTCAATGGACAATAGTATGCGTATATTGACTGAAGCAAGAAGAACAATAGAATTATCCCAAGGGGGTAATTGAGTTTATTAGAAAGCCATATCCCCATATAGTAAAAGGGGTTAAGTCTATCTTTACACTATTGGGCTACACAGATACAAGTAAGTAAATGGTAATTACCTACCTGATCTACTGTAAAGGGGGTGTCACACGCGTCAATATCGCCTGCACGATATCGGCTGCACGTGACGTTGCAGCGATATTGACGCGTGTGACATACTGCATCAACCAGCGATAAATCGCTGGTTGATGATCGCCAGGTTTCAGAACCAGCTCAGAAACCTGGCGATTGTCGCCCGGTGGACACGCAGCATCGCTGCGTGTGACACCGGGACTAGCGATATTCCAGCTCCCAGCGCCTCTCACAAGCGCTGGGAGCTGGTATCCAAGGTACACTGCGGGTAACTAGGCAGCGCGCGCTGCCTAGATACCCGACGTGTACCTTAGTTACCAGCCTCCTCCGCTCACCGGGTGAGCGGAGGAGGCTGGTAACTAAGGTACACGTCGGGTATCTAGGCAGCGCGCGCTGCCTAGTTACCCGCAGTTTACCTTGGAGACCAGCCTGCTCCCGCTTCCAGCAGGCTGGCAGCGGGAGCAGGACATCGTGGAAACGATATTTAAATCGTTTCCATGATGTCACTGGTCAATTGATCGCTGGTGAGTCTGCCTGTGTGACAGCTCACCAGCGATCAGCCGTCAATGTCGTCAGCGATCAGATCGCTGACGACATTGACGCGTGTGACACCCCCTTAAGCCCTTCTCTCCTGTCAACACCTTGCTCAGAGCAGTTACATGATCGCTGCAGCAGTGATTTTGCTGCTTCCTGTGATGTCCCGTCTCCAGGGCAGGAGCTTATTCCCCACCCTGTAGACACGCATCACAGCCGACGTCACTGTAAGTGACAGCGGGCTCCCTGCTACTAACTCACTGCATATGTGCCGAGTTAGTAGCAAGGTGCTGCTTGAGGCTGCATGCAGGGACACCCAGCAGCTCCCGGACAAGTAGATATGAGTCGCCCACCGGGACCATGGGGAACTTGGAACCGGGCCCTCTCATCATCATCTGGGGCTGCAGGATGTCACGGTGTCTCGGCCCGGCTCTGTGGTCCCGGGCAAGTCAATGAAGGTGGATAGAAACAGTTTTAGAAGTGAATCGTGACGCCACCCATGGTTTGTGGCCAGAGGTCGCCACCGCTGCGGTTGGGACCCCTGGGGATGATGTGAGTTGCAGCAGAGATGATATGACCTCCATAGGTAGGGCTGGTCCCCAGGGCTACCATGTAGAAGTGTAAGTGTAACGTTCTCGGCACCCTCAGGCAGGTTCCTGCTGCCGGCTCAAGTTCCAGCTCTCAAGTACACAAATAAAGTCTCACACAATTCCGAGCTTTTACCAGGTTTACTGATTCACTCATAGATGATACAATACAGTTCAGTGCAACAGCGGCTCCAGTGCAGTATCAGCAGCTGGGATGGCTTGTCTGCGACACCCCCATTCATGTTCCTTTCGAGCCTCTTTTGCTTTGTTCCGTGCGCTAGCTACAGTCCAGCAGTCACAGGCTCTTTGGGGGCGCCCTTCCGGGTCTCCTAGCCCTAGTTCGACAGACTTCCTTTTGCTGTGCCGGAAGTTGGGTATCGGGAGATCAAGACCCAACAACCCGCCGGGGTGCATGGTTGGGCCATGCAGCTTCCCTACAATTTCAGCAGAGCCGGCACTCTGATTTCGGCCCGGTCCCTTGATGTCCCCGCTGACTCGGACACATCTTGGACCCCCTCTATCTTCCCTCGGGTTTCAGCCTGGGACCTGGGCTAGCCATAAGGTGGCACAGGTCGCCGGTTTCGGGTTCTTTCCATCTGGTCTCACAGACTGTTGGCTGTCGGGTGTTTCTGTTGTTCTCAGAACTTAACTTTTCTTCTCCTCACTCACTCCTAAACTAAGAAGACCCTTCACTCGGTGTTGTGCGTTCCCTTTTATTGTGTCTTCTCCACTGCTTCCCGGGCTCTGTCCTAACTCTCCACCCTCCACTTGTCTCCTCCCACTATCCACTTGCTAGACATGAAGTAACTAGGCTTGGGATCGGGGGATGTGTCGGGTGTGTGTGTAGGGTGACCGACTTACCGATCCCAGCTGCTGCGCCATCCTGTGGTGACCGGTCTGCAGGGGCGCCACAGATATCTGGGGAATCTCTGTGTGCACTGCCTGCTCTCACCCAATCTCCCCTTCCCTGCACTTTCATTTCCGCTGCAGTCAGAGCTGTTTGCTGGAGGCTATATTCCCTGACACTTCACTGATTCCTCCTCCCTGAGTGCTTCCAGCGATGTCAGGCGATATTAACACATCTGCTGCCAGATTACTGCTAGCAGCACTGGGAGGAATCAGTAAAAGGGAACACAAATCCAGCAAGCAGCTGTGACTGCAGTGGACGTGAATTTAGGATGCATGAGCACTGTTTGTGTTATTTACAATGCTGGAATGATGATAAAGATCAGCTTACTGACAGCCAATGAGTGTGCAGTGGGCGGTGCTGGGCACTGAGGCTGGGTGGGATCAGCTCTGGCTGTAGGTTAGGCAACCAAGCTCAGTGAGCTGTCAGTTTGGTTGAGCCCAAAGTAAACAAAGTGTGTGCTAGGAATAAAGTGATAATTCATGGGAAACAAAGTTAAAAACAACATTTTTTATAGGAGTGTTGTATATTACAATGCAGCACAGATTAGCTTAAATAATTGTTTTGATTTCGGTGTCAGACAACTTCTTTAATTCTTGTTCCCTATTGAGGAGTATGGGTTCCAGTGTTTGCAACTGATGAATCCAATAAGACTTTCTTTCCTTCAATTGTTTTCTCCTATTGCTACCCCTCCTATTCGTAGGAACATGTTCTATGATTTAATATTTATGTTGGGCAACGTGATGTTTATGTGTGCTAAAATGATGAGAAACCGGGTATCAATTTGTTCATGGGCATGCTGGGTAGTTTCTCCAACGTACCCGAGGCCAAACTGGCGTTTAATCAAGTATATGACAAAAGAGGTGTCGCAGATGTGGGTGTGTGTGAATGAATTACCTCTGGTTATGTTGGAGCATTGCATACATCCAAAAGTTCCCTGGTGAGATGTAGCAAGAAAACATTGCCTAGGTGTTACTTTGGCTTATGCTATGCCTCCTCCAATCAATTGATCCTTCAAATTTGGTGACCTTTTATGGCAAAATAGGGGAGAATTCTGAAATTCAGATATTTGTGGGTAGGAGGACGCTAGGAGATGTCAATATCGTTTGATTATATTGCGCAGTAATGTATGGAAGGGGTGTTACTTGTTAATGAAAGCCGCCTGATTGTCATGTCATTAAGTTCCTTGGTTGAGCATAAACTTCAGGATAATCGGAATGTACAGTGCTGTGCAAATTAATTGGGACAAAGCATTTTTAAGTAAAATCGTAAGATGGGGTTACCAGTCAGTGATTCAAACCAGTTTTACCCTGTTTCCCCAAAAGTAGGACGGGGAAACAGGGTAACTGCTTTGAACAGGTGTGAGTGTACAACCTTGAGTAACAAAATGTGATTTGACTGGTTTTAGTCAGAACTGTCAGGAGTGGTTTAGTGTACTTTTTCTCAGTGTGATTTGTGCCTGTAAAAATGGATGTTACTCCACGGAAGAGGTCTAGAATTATTACCCTTAATGAACATACAAGTCTGACTGTAAGAGAAATCGTCTCCACCGTTGGTATTGGAAAATCTACCGTTTCAAGAATAATTCGCACACACAATGAAACTGGATTGTTTTCTCCAAAACGAAAAGGGAAACGTGGAAGGAAAAGGAAAACGACACCAAGAACTGATAAAACACTTATCAGAAATAGTAAAACTAATGCAAGAAAAACAAGTAAAGACTTGCTTTGTCCCAATTACTTTGCACAGCACTGTATTACTCCTTTTATTTTGCCTTAGGTTACCCACTATTGCATCTGAGACAATTTGTGGTACTGAAATATGCCGATAGTGTGGTAGGGATTTTTTAATATATGGGGGATAGCAGCTCTCTTAGTGCAGCAGACTGTTTCTATTCTATATTTCAGTTGGTTTTGTATAAATGTCTGTTGATAATATTCCTTGTGGGTTATCCAAGACCAGGCTATCCAAAAGTTGATGTAATGTGGGTCATGATAAATCTTGAAAGTCAAATTTAGAACTAGCGTGTTTAACTCACCCCCAGGGTCGTGGGGTATTCGGAACTGGGCTACAATACTGCTGTGGGAGTCATGGGGGTCAAAACTCGGCTCCGTCACCCTGGCAGTGTCAATGAAAGTTTGAGAATTAAGGTTTTGGGGATTAATGTCATGATGCCACCTACAGTGCTCGGCCAGGGATGGCCAGTGCTGCAATTCAGACCTCCGGGCCAGATGACGGTGCAGCCAGATGTTGTTGCTCCCCGTAGGAGCGGTAGCCTATGGCAGGTGGGAAAGTCAACGTGTAGATGGTAATAAAGTTGCAGTGCAGGACAGAGGACGCCAGAATGATTTAAGGACACTGGTGGTGCAATTTCACTCATTTACTCACAATTCTCAGGTGGTACCATCCAGTCGGGTGCTGTGTCCTATGAGCCAGGGGTCCAACCACTACCAGGTAGATTGTAAACACTTAGCCGGCACCCTATTCTGTGTACCTTTTCTGGGTCGTCTCTATCGTGCTAGCTCTCTCCCTCTGGCCCTGTACCTCATGCTCAGCGTCCTGCGCCAGTGGCCTCGGACCCTACCGTGCCATGTTCTCCTAGTCCCCTTTGGCCCTATCCGGCCACCTTTGCAGCGAATGGCATTGATTTGACTGCTGTTCCTGGAGATGCAACAGCCTTCGGTTGGCTAGCTAAGGCCTCAAGTCTCCTCTACTAGTCTGGGCACAGTGATCCTCTGTGGCCCTGGTCCCTCCACTTGCCTGCGACCGGCAATGGATGCAAGCCCCCCAGTTGGATTTCTTACTTCCCATGCCTCTGGGACCCCTTCCTTCTCTGGAGCTCCTGCCTGGCTCCTTCTCCGGGATGATCTCCTCCAGCTCCAGTCCTCTGGTCTCAGTCCTTCTCTGCTCCCTCACTTGAGCTCAACTTTCTTGCTCCTTCCTTCTCCACTTCTCCTCTACCACTCACTTCTACTTCCTTCTACCACCCCACTTCCTGGTGTTTTTCTCTTACTTTCCTACTTTTCCTGTCACTCCCTCTAAGTCGCTCCCCTTTCTACAGTTCCATGCGCTACCCTATCTCAGCCCCATCTCCAGCCACGAATGGGGGTTTGATCAATTCCCTCATCTTTCTGGCCTGGAGTGACTAGTGGTGCATGTGGAGTGTGTGGCTACCAGGTTGTGTCCCCTCCTTATCTAGGGTGGGGGTACCACATCTCTGGCTAAGGTGCAATACCTCTGCAGCGACTGGACCCGCAGGGGTGCCACATACCCACCTCATAAAACACAGCATGTCCTCCGGCGGACCTGGTAAAAGATGTGACAAGATGCAAATTTTTTTATAATGCGCATCAACATTAACAAACTTCTTCCCTTCCCAGGAGGCACTAATCATTTGAACATTACATAATAGTGAGAAAAGGTATGAAAATACAAAAAACAGGTTTAAAAATAAGTGCAAACATTGAGTTTGGAGAGAGTCTTTTACTGGGTGTCTCTTTCATTGTTGTTTTAGTGCTTTATGCAGGACCCGTTTAATAAAACACCCAACGTAGGTCCTGGACAGGCTACAGGACATCACTGGTCTCCATGCTGAGCCACGGTTCGGCCGCGCCAAATAGGTTTTTGTTCTGTGGTTGGCTGTCCAAGTTGTAATTGTCAATTGCTGAACCAACAAGGAGCACACCAAGTGCTAACTATTTACAATTAATCTTGATTATATATACTAGATTCTTTGATAGGGTGTTGATCCAGGGAATTAGTCTGATTGCCGTATCTGGAGTCAGGAAGGAATTTTTTCCCCCAATGTGGAGCTTATTGATGCCACCTGTTTTTTTTTTGCCTTCCTCTGGATCAACATGTTAGGCTATGGGTTGAACTAGATGGACTTAAAGTCTTCCTTCTGTGGCGCCCCACTAAGAGTGCGTCACAAAAGGGTACTACACCCCTGACTGAAGGTGTCGTATCCTTTCTTTTAGTAATGAGTAGGATAAGTCTGAAGCTCCAGCACCACATGCAACACTTAGTGTTAGAGGGTAACCGGTCCTGGTGGGAGGAGAGGCTAGGTTATATAGCAGTGGGGAAAGCAGCAAGGAGTTAGTCGAGTCGAGTCAAGTCAAGTCAAGTGAAGGAGTAAGAATAGACCAGATCAGGAAGTGAGAGCAGAACAGAAGGGAGCTGCACAGAGCTGCGCAGCAGATGAAGCAGAGTTGGAGAAGCTACAGAACAGCAAAGAGAGACGCTAACGGGGAGGGCACCTCAACCTGGTGACCCAGAAGAGAAAGGGGCCAAGAATAGAACGGGTAACTGAATATCCTTGCCCAGTCCAAACCCGGAGTACCGGCTCTGAAGTGGTCCAGCTGGCTACATCCCTGAACCACAAAACCCAGAGTGGTCGATGTCTTTCTAGGAGCACGACCCATCAGCCAAAGACCACCGCAGACTATAACAGGAGCACCCACAATTGAGGGCCAGGGACCGTGGAGGATGTCAGCGGCAACCCAAACGAGTGCCTTCAGTGCTACCACACGGGTATAGCAGGGCAGAGTGTGATAGAGAAGGAACACCAGAGGAGCTTCAAAGGGACACCACTCATTACCAGAAACACCCGGTCCACTACCCTGCAACAATAACTGCATTACTTTGTATGCTGCAGAATACCGGAGTAAATACCCGTTCAGAGTGAGCAACGTGTCAGAGTCTTCTTCCTGGAACTGTTCTTTACCTGCCTTGCTCCACAGTGACTGCGCTGCCGTACTCCACCATCCATTACTACTTCCAACACCCCGGTGACCCAGCTTCTCCTGTAGGGAGCCACTCCATCTTGCTGCCGCCCATCACCCCGGAGGTTCCAGCAGCGCCAGTGTCATCACCGGAACCTACAGGTGGCGTCACGAACAAACTTTATTCTTTTATTTTTACCTTTTTCATTGACCACCAGGGCCACAGCCTCAGGCACCGCCACCAGTGACCTCCAGACTGCACCTGAGATCGGAGTCCCCTGGCCTGGGTGAGTCACTTCAACCTTAAAAACTATGTTACTATGTTACTATTACTCACTGTCCATGATCAATTGTCCATGATATAACAAACATTCAGCAAACTCACCCAAAATGCATTACTTTAAGTTAACCTTACCATCCATGCCAAAAACAGAAACCAAATGCACTTACAGGATGCAGTCAGAGCCCATATGTGAAGCAAGCCCAGGTGCAGACTAATAAATCACCTCAACCAGCAAGGTGTGGGAGGCGACTTGCCATGCATACAATGGGACTGCATAGAGCACCATTCACACTGTTACATATGATGCAGAGTGTCTGAAAGCTACCCAACCGCTCTGCTGCCTGAGCATTGGGCTGCACAGTACAATACTTCTGCACCACTAGATAAATGGCGCCCCTAGGGGCCCAACTGCACCCTGGAATGATAAAAAAGTGCAAAATGTTTTTTTATATGATAAACAAAAAACTTTTATAAATGGGATATTGGTTCATGTATTGGCCAAGACATTTAAGCTGATGATCCACGTCACGGATTCCCATGCTCATCAGTCCTATCTAAATTCTACAAAAATCAAAGATCCTGAGGGTTCCAGTTCTGTTCGTTTTTGGCACTGGACACAAAAAATTATGCAGACTCCAATTTTGTGTCCGGTGGCAAAAACAAAAAGAACCGGAGCCTCCCGGTAAAGCACAAAACCGGAGGCCAAATAAGGCCAATCCAGCACCATAGGGATACATGGGGACAAAACCTGATCAGGTTCGGTCTGGTTCACACCGGACCAAACCTGACAGGTGAAAACCAAGGTGTGAAGCCGGCCTAACCAGTTGCAACATCCCTTCCTCCCATCCAAAAAGGGATCGAAAAGCAGATGGATCAATTCCGGAAGGAAAAGAGAAAAGAAAGAAGGAGGGAATGTTGGAAGAGAGAAAGCTTGAGTAAAGAAGCTAAGGGGGGTGTCCAAGTGTGTCAAGGACCAGCTACAGTCAATAAAGGAGAGGGAGGAAGGGAGAGGCAACAAATTGGCAACAGATCAATCAGTAACCTCTACTATGTAGAATAGCAATGAGTAGTGTCGAGCCCAGGCTTTGGGGTACTCGGGTATCAGGCTACAAGGGGTTAACACTCCTGTTGTCACAATAAGTAGTGGCCGCGCCTGATCCCGTGTCCTGGGATATCTTTCAAAAAGGGGAATTATTTACAGGGGATTTCATTTATTTACATTAATATTAATACATTATATTAATTATTTACAGGGGAACAGCTCAGTCCTTTGGCGGTACCAGGCACCGCCAAAGGAACGAGGGGTCAGCCAGTAGAGGGTCACCCGGGTGGCGGTGAAGGTGAGAGGAAGAGTGGAGGTCAGGCTGATTTCAAGTCACCGGGCTTCATACCACACTGGAAAGCAATAAGGAACAGATGGGGTTAGAGCACGAAGACACACACCAAGGGTTCCATCATACCACCTGGGATCCACTTGCCTCCACCCGTTAGCTACCTGTTATAACATCTGATGCTGACCTGTAAACTGTAACTGATGCTGCTACAAGTTTCCAGTAAAGTACCCGGAGGAAAAGTGATTTTGACTTTGCCTGAGTTCCTTCTGCATGAACTTGTTTTATTCACAGGAACGCTGCCCCGGAGGTCCAGTCCTACCTGTAGGGGACTTTGCCAACTAGCCGCATTACCATCCACCTCCGGCGGACTGTGACGGTGCTGGTGACACCTCACCAGAAACTACAGGTGGCATCATGACTAACTGTATATAATCCCCTGTAAATAATTCCCCTTTTTGAAAGATATCCCAGGACACGGGATCAGGCGCGGCCACTACTTATTGTGACAACAGGAGTGTTAACCCCTTGTAGCCTGATACCCAAGTACCCCAAAGCCTGGGCTCGACACTACTCATTGCTATTCTACATAGTAGAGGTTACTGATTGATCTGGTGCCAATTTGTTGCCTCTTCCTTCCTCCCTCTCCTTTATTGACTGTAGCTGGTCCTTGACACACTTGGACACCCCCCTTAGCTTCTTTACTCAAGCTTTCTCTCTTCCAACATTCCCTCCTTCTTTCTTTTCTCTTTTCCTTCCGGAATTGATCCATCTGCTTTTCGATCCCTTTTTGGATGGGAGGAAGGGATGTTGCAACTGGTTAGGCCGGCTTCACACCTTGGTTTTCACCTGTCAGGTTCGGTCCGGTGTGAACCAGACCAAACCTGATCAGGTTTTGTCCCCATGTATCCCTATGGTGCTGGATTGGTCTTATTTGGCCTCCGGTTTTGTGCTTTTCCGGGAGGCTCCGGTTCTTTTTGTTTTTGGCACCGTACACAAAATTGGAGTCTGCATAATTTTTTGTGTCCGGTGCCAAAAGCGAACAGAACCGGAACCCTCAGGATCCGGGGCGATCCGGCGCCCATAACATGGGAGGTAGGGATGAGCGAGTCCGAAAAGACTCGGAATCGCAAGACCCCAACGAGTCCGAGTCAAGGACTCGGGACTCGTTGCGAGTCCAGCGAGTCCAATGTTAATGAATAGGGACCCGAGTAATAGCGAATAATGACATTTACAACTCGCTGATGTGTCTCTGAAAGTGTGCGAGTCCAAACTCGCTGGTTTTTCTCTTATTTTGAGGCTTGTAGCCGATGATGCGAGGGAAGGGATTCTCCAGCACACACTATGGTTTAAGGAAACAGGAAGCGAGTCGCGCTGACAGGCGCACACACAGAGCGATCCATTCATCAGTGCAATCATGGCAGCAGGACGTGGCATGGTGAACACGCTGCGTCTTATCGCACTTGTGGAGGCTCGTCCATTTCTATGGCTCCCTACAGATCCTGAGTATGGGGATACGACCCTTATTAATACAGCCTGGAGAGAGATCGCCCAAGAGATGTTCCCTGCGTTCCATCGGAGTGACCATGAGGAACAGAGCAATCTAAGTAAGTTAAATGAGTTCACACGTTATATATTGCATTTACTGTATATATACTCGTGTATAAGCCGACCCGTGTATAAGCCGACCCCCCTATTTTTGCCCCGAAAAACTATGAAAACATATTCACCGCCATCCTGGTATACAGCGGCTATCACTGGTAGACAGCCCCCCAGCAGAGTATACACCTCCCCCTGCAGAGTATACAGGCCCCCAGCTGGGTATACATGCCCCCATATTGTCGTATACAGGCAGGGGCGGACTGGCCCAGGTGCCACGGGTCATGCGGCTGCAGGAGCATGAATAATCCGCATGTCCCTGAAGCAGCAGGCGGAAACGGAAGCTCCTGGCCGCGCGATGACGTCATCAGCACGCGGCTGCGTCCGGGAGTGAGCGTCTGTGAGTGGCGTGCGGCTGCGACTGTTAGCGAGCGGCTGTGAGGAGCGCGAGGCTGCGGCTGGGAGCGAGCCATAGGATAATGCGGGAGCTGCGGTGACTGTGAGGCGGCCGCCAGTCATCACCCCCCCCCCACCCCCCGTCCTCACCTGTGTCGGGCCAGTGAGGGAGGGTTGCGACCCAAACTGTAGGGTGCCAGTCAGTCCCTGTATACAGGGCCCTCAGTGTGTGTACAGGCCCCCCCAGCAGTGGGTATACAGGGCCCCCAGCAGTGGGTAGACAGTGGCCCAGTGGGTTTACAGGGCCCCCAGCAGTGGGAATACAGGGCCCCCATAGCAGGGTATACAGGACCCTGAATGTGTTATCATGCTCCACCGCATAGTTGCCTATATTTGGATGGGGTCACAACAGTACAATGAGTTTAATGTCTTATCCTCCTGGCTCTTTCGGCCAAGGGGTTGGGTGTATATAAATACCACTAATGACCAGAGTCTGGTGCCCGCACTATTACATTCTCTATGCGTTGACATGTGTCCTGCCTCATTTGTGATTGTGGCCACGTGAGCTCAATGTCCGTAATGCTGTTGATGATGTTCCACACTGTCGTGTCACTGTGCCTTGTATACACATTACACACACAAAATGAATAAAATGTTATTGTTGATTTGTACACATACTTTTGTTTTTTTCAAATATTACACATCTCTAAAGCCGGTTTCAAATCATTTCACAGTTGACCATCTTAAAAAACGGTGGAGGAGCTGCCGGGACCAGCATAAGAAGCAGTACCGGCAGTACTCAGAGAGACAACCGGGAGCCGCTCCATTGCTCAACCACTACCACTTTTATGACCGGCTGTCCTTCCTTCACCCGGTGGCCGCTATGCCAAGGTATGTATCTGCAGCACTGTTGTGTACATTTAGTATTATTTATAAATATATACATTAGTTTCCATTTTGGCTCTGTGGGTAGCAGAGTATACAGGCGGGTCTGAGGTAGCAGAGTATACAGGCGGGTCTGTGGGTAGCAGAGTATACAGGCGGGTCTGAGGTAGCAGAGTATAAAGACGGCTCTGTGGGTAGCAGAGTATACAGGCGGGTCTGTGGGTAGCAGAGTATACAGGCGGGTCTGTGGGTAGCAGAGTATACAGGCGGGTCTGTGGGTAGCAGAGTATACAGGCGGGTCTGTGGGTAGCAGAGTATACAGGCGGGTCTGTGGGTAGCAGAGTATACAGGCGGGTCTGAGGTAGCAGAGTATAAAGACGGCTCTGTGGGTAGCAGAGTATACAGGCGGGTCTGTGGGTAGCAGAGTATAAAGACGGCTCTGTGGGTAGCAGAGTATACAGGCGGGTCTGTGGGTAGCAGAGTATACAGGCGGGTCTGTGGGTAGCAGAGTATACAGGCGGCTCTGTGGGTAGCAGAGTATACAGGCGGGTCTGAGGTAGCAGAGTATAAAGACGGCTCTGTGGGTAGCAGAGTATACAGGCGGCTCTGTGGGTAGCAGAGTATACAGGCGGGTCTGAGGTAGCAGAGTATACAGGCGGCTCTGTGGGTAGCAGAGTATACAGGCGGGTCTGTGGGTAGCAGAGTATACAGGCGGGTCTGTGGGTAGCAGAGTATACAGGCGGGTCTGAGGTAGCAGAGTATACAGGCGGGTCTGTGGGTAGCAGAGTATACAGGTGGGTCTGTGGGTAGCAGAGTATACAGGCGGGTCTGTGGGTAGCAGAGTATACAGGCGGCTCAGTGGGTAGCAGAGTATATAGGTGATGAGAATAGGGTTAATAGATGGTGCTACAGTGTTGGGGCGTGCTAGAGGGAGCAGAGATCCGATTACTGCCATCATTTCTGACCTTATTAAAGATAGCGGCCGCAGCTAAATGACATCATGGCAAAGGTAAACATGGGGTGTGGTTAGCTGCAGGAGGTTAGTGAGAGGTGTGGGTTGTTTGGCAGAGGGCGTGGTGTGGGCGTGGTGAGTGCGGCTCCAGCGTCAGATACGCTGCGAGCGCGGAACCGCGGCACATCTCCAGGAGCAGAGGACGTGTCCGGTACGTCCGTAGCCCCCGGCCTCCCCGTTGTCCGCAGACACAGGCCCGCTGTGACCTCTGCAGTGTCACAGGCCCCGGCGGGCGTCTGTCATCTCCTCCTGACACTGACCTCCTCCTGATTTGATTGTCTGTGTTGTCCCCCCCCGCTGTCAGCATCAGTGATCTGCTAAGACCTGTGGGTGCACAGACGGGGGAAGTACAAATGCCAGCATGCCGGGGCGGATTGGGCGCTGTGAGGGGCGCAGGTCTTGCTGTGAGCGGAGGGCGCGAGGCCGCTAGAGAAAACGCTATAGCGGCTGTGTGAGTTAAGCGTCTGCGGCTCGCGAAGGCGCATACGCGTCTCCGCTCGCAGTGACGCTAAGGAGTTTGGGATTAGGCTACAGTGCCGGAATTTCAAACTCCCGATTATATAAATAGATTATATATATATATATTGTATACCTTTCAACCCCTTCCCTGCTTTATATAGATGATATAAGCTAAAAGTTTTGTGAATTAAGTATGTCAAGTAAAAAGTGAAGTCAGGGGGACTTTTTTTTTTTCATGTGAACCATTGGTGTTATTGATCGTCTAGATTAGATGGGATGGGGGGGGGTGGGTGTTAATCAGGGGGTGAAAAATTATGTATTAGTATGGAATTAGCAAAGAAAGTCACGTATTCCTTTATGTTATGTACAGTTGGTTATTCTTTCATAATAATAACAAATATCTGATTAATAATACACAGATACACAGAGTCTAAAAAGCGTGCAACTTAATGTTTGACCTATGTTTTTGTTTCCAAATGCAATGCATTCACCAAATTTTTTTTTACTTTACCCACAGAGAAGCTTACTACAGAGGGCGGCGTGCTGTGAACCCTCCACCGCCAAACAGAAGGCGGCGTGGAGAACACCCACCACCACCACCACGGCCGGCGCCACCACCACCGCCGCCGCCACCAGCACCACCAACACCACCACCACCGCCGCCACCAGCACCAGCACCACCACCACCGCCGCCACCAGCAGCAGCAGCAACACCACCACCGCCGCCACCAGCACCAGCACCACCACCACCGCCGCCACCAGCAGCAGCAACACCACCACCGCCGCCACCAGAACCAACACCACCACCGCCGCCACCAGCACCAACACCACCACCGCCGCCCCACCAACCAACCCAGCTTTGGGGCATGTCCGGCCGCAAGAGGAGGAACCTGGATGCCCACCTCACACCAGCCATGGTCTGATCCCGGGGTCACCTAATAGACGGCGTGCACAAAGTAATGCTGACTTTGCCCACAGTCTGATACCATTCCTGGATGAAATTCCATTTCACAGGCTACTGCGGGCAAGGTCAGCATTACAGATTGTGCTTGACGCCAGTCGCCCACCAAACCACCCAGGTGAGGTTTTCAATTTTTTGGAGGGGTGGCAACTCAGACACTACAACCTACAAGACAGGCCCACACCCCGGGACAGCCATGTGCCACCACAGAGGCCTGTACCTACCATTCCACAATGGCCACCTAACAGGGACCTACCATTTTTCCCCACACCGGCCCAGAGGATCCACCCTCAAGGGTTGCCGGAGGCCATTCATGGGGCCCTTGACCTCTTGCAGGACCAGGGTGATGGTGTCACTTTACTGGCAAGGCCGGAGGATGCGGCAACCTACCAGCAGCTGTAGACCCCTTTTTTTTTTTTTTTATTTTGTGTTCATGTGCATTGCACAATTTCATTGTTATTATTTCTTATATTTTCCTGTTTACAAAGTTGTACCAAAAAAAAAAAAAAAAACAAAAAAAAAATTCAGACATTTTTACCATTATGGCGGAATAATACCCAGTTTACAAAAACTGCTTTGTGTCTGTCTTTTTTCAGGGAAAGGATGTGTAGGTTGTTTTGTGGGTGGGCTTAAAGTCATCATCATTATAATTATTATTTATTTATATAGCACCGATAGGTTCCATGGCGCTTTACATGAGGATAAGGTACACAAGGAGAAGTACAATAAACATAGACAATAAGGTCATAGAGGTACAACAGGAGAGGACCCTGTACGCGTGGGCTCACATTCAACGAGGGGTGGGTGGGGATACAATAGGGTGGGGAAGGTGTCGGTCGTGGGGCGTGTAGCGGGGTGTCATGGCAGGTTGTAGGCCTGTCGGAAGAGGTGAGTCTTTAGGTGTTTCTTGAAGGTTCCCAGGGTAGGCGAGTGAGTGATGAGGTGGGGCAGCGAGTTACAGAGCATGGTTGATGCCCGGGAGAAATCCTGTATGCGGTTGTGGGAAGAGGAGATGAGGGGGGAGTGTCGGAGAAGTTCTTTGGATGAACGCAGGTAGCGTGAGGGATGGTATCGGGAGATCATGTCGGAGATGTATGGTGGGGATAGGTTGTGTAAGGCTTTGAATGTCATGATCAGTGTTTTAAAGTGAGCTCTCTGTGGGGCGGGGACCCAGTGAAGGGCTTGGCAGTGGGTGTAGACAGGTGAGTAGCGTGAGGACAGATGGATTAGTCGGGCAGCAGAGTTTAGTATACATTGGAGAGGTGCAAGAGAGTTGGCAGGGAGGCCTGTGCGAAGGAGGTTCCAGTAGTCAAGGCGTGAGATGATGAGGGCATTAATGAGTGTTTTAGCTGTGTCAGGGTTGAGTAACGAGCAAATTCTTGAAATATTTTTGAGTTGGAGTGACAGGGACTTGGTTAGGAACTAGAGGTGGGGCTTGAAGGAGAGGGATGAGTCAAGGATTACCCCGAGACATTTGGCGTGGAGGACAGGGGAGAGAGAGCATCATTAGCAAGTACTTTACGGACCGCATGGAGCATGAAGTCACCTTGGTTACTAAGTGTAAAATCATGACTCCACAGACAAATGTTGCTGACAAATAAACAGTGCCTGTGTTTGGGGGGTTACTTAATGCCTCGCTATGGCAACAAGACTAGGAACACACATGTGAGAGGCTGGGACATCTACCTGCTACACATCGCGTCTACGCGTTTTCTACAGAGCGTACAGTGGGACCTTTCTCCAGGCTCCAGCAGGATGATAGTCCAAGCAATGCCCACGATGCAAGCATAGGCTTGTTGCCTAAAAAAATTAGCTGAAGGGGCTTCATATACATTTTTTTCAGAAAGCAGGGTGCTTGGCCCATACAATAGAATTGCTTGTACTAGGAGCATAGTACATGCAATGCCCACGATGGAGGCATAGGCTTGGTGCCTGGAAAAATTAGCCCAAGGGGCTGTTTTGCATTTTGGGTATAAATGCAGGCCTAATGGCCATGTTCAGCTTGTTAGGCTGGGGGTGTTTCCAAAAATTAGCCCAAGGGGCTGTTTGGCATTTTTAGTGTAAATGCAGGCCTAAGGGCCATGATAAGCCTCTTAGGCTGGGTGTTTCCAAAAATTAGCCCAAGGGGCTGTTTGGCATTTTGGGTATAAATGCAGGCCTAAGGGCCATGTTCAGCTTGTTAGGCTGGGTGTTTCCAAAAATTAGCCCAAGGGGCTGTTTGGCATTTTGGGTATAAATGCAGGCCTAAGGGCCATGTTCAGCTTGTTAGGCTGGGTGTTTCCAAAAATTAGCCCAAGGGGCTGTTTGGCATTTTGGGTATAAATGCAGGCCTAAGGGCCATGTTCAGCTTGTTAGGCTGGGTGTTTCCAAAAATTAGCCCAAGGGGCTGTTTGGCATTTTTAGTGTAAATGCAGGCCTAAGGGCCATGATAAGCCTCTTAGGCTGGGTGTTTCCAAAAATTAGCCCAAGGGGCTGTTTGGCATTTTGGGTATAAATGCAGGCCTAATGGCCATGTTCAGCTTGTTAGGCTGGGTGTTTCCAAAAATTAGCCCAAGGGGCTGTTTGGCATTTTTAGTGTAAATGCAGGCCTAAGGGCCATGATAAGCCTCTTAGGCTGGGTGTTTCCAAAAATTAGCCCAAGGGGCTGTTTTGCATTTTGGGTATAAATGCAGGCCTAATGGCCATGTTCAGCTTGTTAGGCTGGGTGTTTCCAAAAATTAGCCCAAGGGGCTGTTTGGCATTTTTAGTGTAAATGCAGGCCTAAGGGCCATGATAAGCCTCTTAGGCTGGGTGTTTCCAAAAATTAGCCCAAGGGGCTGTTTGGCATTTTGGGTATAAATGCAGGCCTAAGGGCCATGTTCAGCTTGTTAGGCTGGGTGTTTCCAAAAATTAGCCCAAGGGGCTGTTTGGCATTTTGGGTATAAATGCAGGCCTAAGGGCCATGTTCAGCTTGTTAGGCTGGGTGTTTCCAAAAATTAGCCCAAGGGGCTGTTTGGCATTTTTAGTGTAAATGCAGGCCTAAGGGCCATGATCAGCTTGTTAGGCTGGGTGTTTCAAAAAATTAGCCCAAGGGGCTGTTTGGCATTTTGGGTATAAATGCAGGCCTAAGGGCCATGTTCAGCTTGTTAGGCTGGGTGTTTCAAAAAATTAGCCCAAGGGGCTGTTTGGCATTTTTAGTGTAAATGCAGGCCTAAGGGCCATGATCAGCTTGTTAGGCTGGGTGTTTCCAAAAATTAGCCCAAGGGGCTGTTTTGCTTTTTGGGTATAAATGCAGGCCTAAGGGCCATGATCAGCTTGTTAAGCTGGGTGTTTCCAAAAATTAGCCCAAGGGGCTGTTTTGCATTTTTAGTGTAAATGCAGGCCTAAGGGCCATGATCAGCTTGTTAGGCTGGGTGTTTCCAAAAATTAGCCCAAGGGGCTGTTAAATGTTTGCTAACAGAAAATAAAGGTTGATTCCTTGTGAAAAGGTGTTTGTGATGGTTAATGAAACCGAAGTTAAGGTGTAGTGTTGGTTTAAGATGAAGCAGCCTCATTACCAGGTTGCAGGAACATGGTTACGCAAATCGTTACTGGTCTTGGACATACTGCTTGTACCAAAAAGACACAATATAATACAATGATTAATTATATCATATTGATGTTGAACGTGGCACTTCAGCTCTGAGTACTGTCGTCTTCAGGGCTCAAGAAGTCTTGTGAAATCCAGTTCCTATTAAACTTAATTAGAGTAAGCCTGTCTGCATTCTCTGGAGTAAGACGTGTCCTGGTATCAGTTATGATACCCCCAGCGGCACTGAAAACCCGCTCTGATGTCACACTAGCTGCAGGGCATGCCAGCACCTCCAAGGCATACAACGAGAGCTCGGTCCAAGTGTGGAGCTTGGAGACCCAGTAATTAAACGGGACTGCGGCATCAGTCAGGAAGCAGGTACTGTCACTTAAGTATTCTTGTACCATGTTGGTAAGTTTCTGTCTCCGAGAGATGGTTACTGGAGCAACATGGCGCTGCAGGTTCGATGGCTTATTGAACATAGCCCACTTTGCGGACATCTTTCCAGCATCTCTTCTGGACAGCGTGGATGATTGTGCCCCGACCAAAGGCTGCTGTTGCACAGAGTTGCTAACTATGGGCAGAGTGTTGTCTGACGGTGATATTCGAAGCATATTTTCCACAAGAACACTCTTGAAATAGTCAATTGTCAAGCCACGTGGTGACTGAAACAGCAGTGAGGTGAATTTATCTTTATAACGTGGGTCCAGAAAGGTGGCCAACCAGTAGAGGTCGTTGTGCAATATGTTAATCACTCGTGGGTCTTCTAGCAGACAAGTCAACATGAAGTCAGCCATGTGTCCTAAGCTGCATAGAGTCATGTCTTCAGTGTCCTCAGAACGATGTTCAATACCCATTGTATCCGCAAAGTCTGTCTCCGCCTCCTCCTCTCCAGGCCACCCATGGTGGACAGACACAAAGCTGGGGTTCTGAGTACCATCTGGGTTGACATCGGCACCAACAAAAAATGAATCCTCTTCATCGTCTTGCTCCTGTTCCTCCTCAGGAGCCATTGTTGCCTGGTCATACTGGCTTTGCTGGCTAGGTACTGCGCTGTTTAAATCTGGCTCCATAGCCATCTGCTGGGCTCTCAATGCTTCATTTTTCTGATTAATGAGGGACTCTTTCAGCAGACACAGCATGGGTATAGTGACACTGATGATGGACTGATCACCGCTCACCAGTTTTGTGCAGTAGTCAAAATTATCAAGAACCTCAGATGTGTCAGCGATCCACACCCACTCCATTGTACTAATATGTCGTGGCTGACTGCCGGTCTGACGGGCATGTTGCAACTGATACTCGGATATTGCCCTCTGCTGCTCATTGATCCTCGATAACATATGGAATGTAGAGTTCCATCGTGTCGGCATGTCACAAATGAGTCTGTGGTTGGGCAAATTCAATTGCTTTTGAAGCAATGAAAGTTTTCCAACCGCTGTTGACGAATGACGAAAATGTGCACAAAGTCGACGCACCTTCTCCAGTAGGTCACATAGCTCTGGGTATGTACGCAGGAATTTCTGCACTACCAGATTCAGCACGTGAGCCATGCAAGGCACGTGCACAAGGTTTCCGAGCTTTAGTGCAGCCACTAGGTTACGACCATTGTCGCTCACCACGAGACCGGTCTGGAGTTGGAGTGGGGATAGCCACTCATCTGTCTGTTCCTTCAGACCTTTCAACAGCTCTACTGCAGTGTGCGGTGTGTGACCTAAACAGATCAGCTTCAGCAGAGCCTGTTGGCGTCTTGCTGAAGCACTGCAGCAAACCTCCCAACTTGGCCGTGATGTTGAGGGCAATTGAGGATTGGTCGAGGAAGCGGAAGATGGGGTAGTGGACATATAGGATGATGCAGAGACCCTGAATGAGGTTGTGCCAGCTATCCGTGGCGTGGGTAGGATGTTTGATGTAACACTAACATCGTTTGGCACACTCTCCACAACGTTGATCCAATGCGCGGTGAGCGAGATGTACCGGCCCTGTCCTGAACTGCTTGTCCACGTGTCCGTAGTAAGGTGTACTTTCCCGGTTACAGCGTTGGTGAGGGCACGCTTGAGGTTGTTAATGACATGCTCATGTAACGCGGGGACGGCACAACGTGAAAAGTAGTGGCGGCTTGGAACCGAGTAGCGTGGTACTGCCACAGCCAAAAGCTCACGGAAAGAGTCTGTACCCACAAGCCTAAACGGCAACATCTCGACTGCTAACAACTTAGCTATCTGGGCATTTATTTTTTTGGCTAATGGGTGGGAAGAGTGGTATTTCTGCTTCCTTTCGTACAGCTGTGTCACTGATAACTGTAACGATGTTGCTGACCGAGAACTGTCTGCACTCGTGTTCAGTCTCTCTGCAACCGCTGCTTGTGATGAGTACATATGAGCTGGACCAGCTTCAGCAACACTTGATTGTGACGGACGTATCTGAGTTACCGTCGCAGTCTTTGGGTCAGATGACACTGTTGTGGAAGGCTGCACTTTTGACCACTGAATAGGGTGCTGACCAGCCATGTGCTTCCGCATACTGCTGGTGCTCTGGTTTCCTTTCCCGTGGCCTCTGCTGAGCCTTGCATGGCAGATGGTACAGATGACCACATTTTCTTGAGAAGGCCCATCTTTAAAAAATTTCCACACAGTGGCTGACCGACCTCTAGGCTTGACTGTACTCCCTGAGGGATTACTGAGGCCCACATTTGAGACATTTTGTCCAACAGTTGACAAATTTTGAGCCACAGTGGACACATTTTGGGCAACAGTGGTGACTCTTTGAGTTCTGGTGGGAGGAGTCGGCCTTGCTGCCTTTGTTGGTGGGACATACACACTTTCTTCCTCCGTGCTGCTCTGCTGGCTCTGCATCGCAACATTCCACGTGGGATCAGTTGTCTCATCATCAACCCCTTCCTCTTCTAAATCTTCCCGATAACAAGATAGATTTTGCTCCCCAGATGACAAGTGTGTCACTGTCTCATCATCATCATCCTCCAACTCCTGAGACGGTCTAAGACTTTGCTGAAAGACACGTTCATGTGGCCGGGGTGTCTCTAAAACTTGTCCATGAATGGACAATTCTTCATCAAGTATCTCATCTACTACGGAGTCTGGCAAACCGGATTCATGTAAAGGATTATATGTACCAAATAAGTCATCTGAGTGACCCATGTCTGTGTCAACATTTTCATGGGGCTGCTGTTGGTCTGAGGAACTGTGAAGAGGTTGTGGATTAGATGACCCAGCATGGTATGTACCAACAGTAGATACAGTGCTCAAGGAACCTTGAGTGCTGCAAGAACCTGTTGTTGAGGTCTTGTCTGCCAGCCAAGACGTTAGATGCTGTTCGTCTTCCGGCCTCAATACTCGTTTACTTTCCTGACGGGGAAAGTTAGACAGGAGGAACGATCGATCAATCCTCGTCTGTCTGCCCGAACTGGTGGATAGTTGGCCACGACTACCAATGCCTGTACCTCGTCCCTGTCCCTTAGCAAGACTTTTTTTGGGATTTGGTTTTTTGTGTGACATTTTGTAATTTCTGGTGGCTTTCTGGGGGCTTGTAAAACAAGTAGCAGGTACTATTTCGTGAAAGGTACACACTAGAGGCTAAGATATTTTTAGAGAGATGGAAGGTACCGTGCGAGCTGCAGGCAGGACACCGTACAGCTACGCACTGGCACAGGAAAAAATTGTTTAGTACGCAGAACCAGGCACACTTAGGCTGCGGTGCTGGCTGCGTGCAAGTTTACAAGTACCGTGCGAGCTGCAGGCAGGACAGCGTACAGCTACGCACTGGCACAGGAAAAAATTGTTTAGTACGCACAACCAGGCACACTTAGGCTGCGGTGCTGGCTGCGTGCAAGTTTACAAGTACCGTGCGAGCTGCAGGCAGGACACCGTACAGCTACGCACTGGCACAGGAAAAAATTGTTTAGTACGCACAACCAGGCACCATTAGGCTGCGGTGCTGGCTGCGTGCAAGTTTACAAGTACCGTGCGAGCTGCAGGCAGGACACCGTACAGCTACGCACTGGCACAGGAAAAAATTGTTTAGTACGCACAACCAGGCACACTTAGGCTGCGGTGCTGGCTGCGTGCAAGTTTACAAGTACCGTGCGAGCTGCAGGCAGGACACCGTACAGCTACGCACTGGCACAGGAAAAAATTGTTTAGTACGCACAACCAGGCACACTTAGGCTGCGGTGCTGGCTGCGTGCAAGTTTACAAGTACCGTGCGAGCTGCAGGCAGGACACCGTACAGCTACGCACTGGCACAGGAAAAAATTGTTTAGTACGCACAACCAGGCACACTTAGGCTGCGGTGCTGGCTGCGTGCAAGTTTACAAGTACCGTGCGAGCTGCAGGCAGGACACCGTACAGCTACGCACTGGCACAGGAAAAAATTGTTTAGTACGCAGAACCAGGCACACTTAGGCTGCGGTGCTGGCTGCGTGCAAGTTTACAAGTACCGTGCGAGCTGCAGGCAGGACACCGTACAGCTACGCACTGGCACAGGAAAAAATTGTTTAGTACGCACAACCAGGCACACTTAGGCTGCGGTGCTGGCTGCGTGCAAGTTTACAAGTACCGTGCGAGCTGCAGGCAGGACACCGTACAGCTACGCACTGGCACAGGAAAAAATTGTTTAGTACGCACAACCAGGCACACTTAGGCTGCGGTGCTGGCTGCGTGCAAGTTTACAAGTACCGTGCGAGCTGCAGGCAGGACACCGTACAGCTACGCACTGGCACAGGAAAAAATTGTTTAGTACGCAGAACCAGGCACACTTAGGCTGCGGTGCTGGCTGCGTGCAAGTTTACAAGTACCGTGCGAGCTGCAGGCAGGACACCGTACAGCTACGCACTGGCACAGGAAAAAATTGTTTAGTACGCACAACCAGGCACACTTAGGCTGCGGTGCTGGCTGCGTGCAAGTTTACAAGTACCGTGCGAGCTGCAGGCAGGACACCGTACAGCTACGCACTGGCACAGGAAAAAATTGTTTAGTACGCAGAACCAGGCACACTTAGCCTGCGGTGCTGGCTGCGTGCAAGTTTACAAGTACCGTGCGAGCTGCAGGCAGGACACCGTACAGCTACGCACTGGCACAGGAAAAAATTGTTTAGTACGCACAACCAGGCACACTTAGGCTGCGGTGCTGGCTGCGTGCAAGTTTACAAGTACCGTGCGAGCTGCAGGCAGGACACCGTACAGCTACGCACTGGCACAGGAAAAAATTGTTTAGTACGCACAACCAGGCACACTTAGGCTGCGGTGCTGGCTGCGTGCAAGTTTACAAGTACCGTGCGAGCTGCAGGCAGGACACCGTACAGCTACGCACTGGCACAGGAAAAAATTGTTTAGTACGCACAACCAGGCACACTTAGGCTGCGGTGCTGGCTGCGTGCAAGTTTACAAGTACCGTGCGAGCTGCAGGCAGGACACCGTACAGCTACGCACTGGCACAGGAAAAAATTGTTTAGTACGCAGAACCAGGCACACTTAGGCTGCGGTGCTGGTGACGCACACCAGGGGCCAGGGTTACTCCCGGTTTAGACAGGCGATTCTTCTCCTTCCTTGTCACGGGTGGACCGCGCCTGCCGGTAGTGGGGCCCGGTGTAGTGCAGATCAAAATTGAGGTCGTCTTACGGGAACAGATTAAAAAGGGGTTTTAATTTGTTTTCTTCGTGACGCCACCTATGAGTAGATTCGGTAAGGGCTACCGACGCTGCGGAACCTCCCGGGGTGATGGACAGCAGCAAGATGTTACGCTCCCCACAGGCTGAGCGGTGATCCCCGGGGGCTGGAGCTGCTCAAGATGTTGTGCGGCAGCTGCGGTTACCTTAAGTTCATGACGGACAGTTCATAAGGAGACACGGACACAGATAGTCTCTGCAACGGTTCTTTACTGTAACCAGCAGGCAGTACATGGCTTACAGTGGTTGAGTAGAAGACCGGGTGGACTCAGCAGTGATAGTGCTCCTCAGAGATCCGCAGTGTACCTCCTCTCTACCTCCTTAGTTTCTCTTGCCAGCGTCGCCCAGGAATACCAGGTCGGGTACGGGGAGGCTGCTTCAATGCCCTATCCATGATGTACGTTCTGGATTCTTTGGGGAGCCTTGGGTCCCTCGGTGGGTACACCGCTGGTTAGACGACTGGAAACTGGCTGGTGGTGGGGTGCTCCTATAAAGCTGCTCCTCCACGGGGCTGGTTCGCGTGGCAGAGGTGAACTGCTGCCAGCTTCGGTACCAGTGAACCGGCTGTGAGTTGTGGGCACGGGAGTCTTTTGGGAACCCGTGTAGATATGCCCATTCCCGGTGGTTAAGGCCTCAGGTGCTGACACCCGACCGGTGACGGCCCAGGGGCCCGCACGGAGTGCGGAGCCCCCGCTCCACTCCAAGTTCTAGTCTGCTCTCTTTAAGTTCTAGACTACTTCTCCTTCACTACCCTAACACTCCACCCACCAGGACCTATGATTGGTCCCCTGTTCTAGGTGTTGTATGTTGGGTTGGATCTCTGAGTTAACTATTGCACTGCTTTGTCTAGAGAATATTGCGGCTGCAATACTCCCTTGTGACGCACTCGTTGCGGGGCGCCACACTCCCCCTTGGTTAAATCAGCTTGTCCCCAAGCGTCAAACTACTCACATTACAGAGGTTTTTACATTTTTATACATATATGACACACTTTTATTAAAGTAGAAAAACAGGTAAAGAAATGCTTTGATGTTATAAGCAAAGAAACAGGTAATCACTTTATGCGGACCCGGCGGGCGGTCGGCTGTACTTTAACTAGAGTCCAGGCTGTAGCCGCGAGATCACACAGTCAGTGATTAACGGTAAACAGAGTCATTGATGAAAGTTCAAGTTTTTAAAGTCACTGGCTCTGAGGGTGATGGCGTACCCGGATAGCAAACCACCCATCTGCACAAGCATAGCGCTCATAGGTGATAATATCGCCCCGGTATAGGTCGCGATCGGGATGTCCTCTTGGCAAGTTTGACTCAACGTCCCGGCGCCCCACAAACACCTCCTCATTCAAACCCACCTCCCAAGCGAACCCCCACCCGGTATGTAAGTTAAAGGTGGAAATTCTACCTTCACGGCGGAGTTCATCAGGCAGCGGCGGCTGGCGGCGAGCCTCGGCACGGGCCTCCATGTTGGCGCGTTCTCGGGCTTGCCACTCCTCTCGTCGTCTCTGGCGTATATCTCCGTCGTTACGGCTCGGGGTGTAAAGATGAGTAATGGAGCTGGTGGTTTGGCGGGAAGCTTGAACTTGGCGGGCTGTCTGTATCGGAACCCGGTGGAACGGCACAGGGGAAGGTGTCGGCAGTGCACCCGACCAGTGTACCCGAGCTGTGTGCCCGGAAGGAAGTTCTTTGTTGTCTCCCCAAGCGAACCCGGTGTCGAAATCCTCAGCGGTGCTGTGGGTCTCGTCGTCATCCTCTCCGACTTCTTCCTCGATGATCCCATCAGGCTGCTTGTTGATGAAAGACGTTAAAGCTTGTTCCGTTGTACAACGGGGCGGTGGTGCTGCGGATCCTTCCGTAGGGACGTCCTGCAGGGCTTCCAGGCTGCCTGCCTCTTCATCTGTTTCCGCAGGTAAAGGTGTTTCAATCCCGGTTACCAGGTAGGCCTCTGTGGTTGCAGAGGAGGCCTCCGGTTCTAGGGAGAAACAAGCGACAGTCTCGGTAGTGTGGAAACTAGTCGCGGGTTCCGCAGGTGGAACCTGGTAGAGATCGAGTTCTTCCATGGAGCGTGTTATGAGCTCCGGCTCAAGAACGGGGTCGGTTGCGATGTTGGTCGCTGGAACGGGTCGAGTTGCGGCCTCCACCGGAATGACACAGTCTATGGGCTCAGGTGACGGAGCAGGACAGGTGGTAGGCGAGGGTGAGGCGGTCGAGAAGCTGGTGACGTCGTCTGGGCTTGGAGAAGCTGCACCCGGTCGGCTCTGCTGCATCGCATGGTGTAGTCGTCTGCCTAGGGTCGCGCTCCAGCTGCGAATCGTCCATTCCACTGTCTCTAGTAACCGCACCCGGAGGTCTTGTAGAGCCTCTAGCCAGAAGTCGGGGCTGCCGTCTATGGTAAGGGCAGGATCCGGACCCGGTTGGCTGATGGCTGCTCTGGCCTCCGCCTCGACCTCCCGCATCAGGTCTTAGAGTCTCATGCTGGCCATTCTTCTTTGGAGGGAAACCACACCCGATCAACCGGTAAGACGTTCTGGTTGAGCTGGTGAAGATGTCTTCTCTCTCTGTCGGTGTGTCTAGGTATAACACTCCCATCTCCTCTGGGCTTTTGTAGTCCAATCGTGGGAAAAGTCTTTGGGGTCCGCCCCATGGTTGATTCGAGCAATCAGGGCGGACAAAGAGTTTGGCGCCTTTCGTCCTTAACCCTCCCACAGTGAGGGGGGGGGTTGACTCACTCCTGGGCTTCACGTGGCGGATTCTTGTGGCGGGAACGCCATCTTGGGCGCCATCTTGACCCAATGGTGTAAAGGCGGGAAAGTTCTTTTAGGGACGAACAAAGTCCAATTGTAGACAATAAAGTCCAGTTTAAGCACAACATACCCGTTGGTAACGGGCCTGCTCGTATCCTGTTCGTGACGCCATCTTCTGACGCACACCAGGGGCCAGGGTTACTCCCGGTTTAGACAGGCGATTCTTCTCCTTCCTTGTCACGGGTGGACCGCGCCTGCCGGTAGTGGGGCCCGGTGTAGTGCAGATCAAAATTGAGGTCGTCTTACGGGAACAGATTAAAAAGGGGTTTTAATTTGTTTTCTTCGTGACGCCACCTATGAGTAGATTCGGTAAGGGCTACCGACGCTGCGGAACCTCCCGGGGTGATGGACAGCAGCAAGATGTTACGCTCCCCACAGGCTGAGCGGTGATCCCCGGGGGCTGGAGCTGCTCAAGATGTTGTGCGGCAGCTGCGGTTACCTTAAGTTCATGACGGACAGTTCATAAGGAGACACGGACACAGATAGTCTCTGCAACGGTTCTTTACTGTAACCAGCAGGCAGTACATGGCTTACAGTGGTTGAGTAGAAGACCGGGTGGACTCAGCAGTGATAGTGCTCCTCAGAGATCCGCAGTGTACCTCCTCTCTACCTCCTTAGTTTCTCTTGCCAGCGTCGCCCAGGAATACCAGGTCGGGTACGGGGAGGCTGCTTCAATGCCCTATCCATGATGTACGTTCTGGATTCTTTGGGGAGCCTTGGGTCCCTCGGTGGGTACACCGCTGGTTAGACGACTGGAAACTGGCTGGTGGTGGGGTGCTCCTATAAAGCTGCTCCTCCACGGGGCTGGTTCGCGTGGCAGAGGTGAACTGCTGCCAGCTTCGGTACCAGTGAACCGGCTGTGAGTTGTGGGCACGGGAGTCTTTTGGGAACCCGTGTAGATATGCCCATTCCCGGTGGTTAAGGCCTCAGGTGCTGACACCCGACCGGTGACGGCCCAGGGGCCCGCACGGAGTGCGGAGCCCCCGCTCCACTCCAAGTTCTAGTCTGCTCTCTTTAAGTTCTAGACTACTTCTCCTTCACTACCCTAACACTCCACCCACCAGGACCTATGATTGGTCCCCTGTTCTAGGTGTTGTATGTTGGGTTGGATCTCTGAGTTAACTATTGCACTGCTTTGTCTAGAGAATATTGCGGCTGCAATACTCCCTTGTGACGCACTCGTTGCGGGGCGCCACACTGGCTGCGTGCAAGTTTACAAGTACCGTGCGAGCTGCAGGCAGGACACCGTACAGCTACGCACTGGCACAGGAAAAAATTGTTTAGTACGCAGAACCAGGCACACTTAGGCTGCGGTGCTGGCTGCGTGCAAGTTTACAAGTACCGTGCGAGCTGCAGGCAGGACACCGTACAGCTACGCACTGGCACAGGAAAAAATTGTTTAGTACGCACAACCAGGCACACTTAGGCTGCGGTGCTGGCTGCGTGCAAGTTTACAAGTACCGTGCGAGCTGCAGGCAGGACACCGTACAGCTACGCACTGGCACAGGAAAAAATTGTTTAGTACGCACAACCAGGCACACTTAGGCTGCGGTGCTGGCTGCGTGCAAGTTTACAAGTACCGTGCGAGCTGCAGGCAGGACACCGTACAGCTACGCACTGGCACAGGAAAAAATTGTTTAGTACGCACAACCAGGCACACTTAGGCTGCGGTGCTGGCTGCGTGCAAGTTTACAAGTACCGTGCGAGCTGCAGGCAGGACACCGTACAGCTACGCACTGGCACAGGAAATTTTTTGTGGAAAAATGGCACCAAAATTATTTGGTAGACTAGTGCCAAAAATAAGAAAAAGCTTAGGATTACAGCTCTGCGGAAAGCTGGGTGAACTAAGCTCTGAGGATGGTGCTGGATTCACTGTAAGGCTGCTCCTATCTCCCTTCCTTACAGTCCTGTACAGCAATCCTCCGTCCTGGTAGTTCTGAAAAGAACTTTTGGGTTATGTGTGAGGAATCTTGACTCCTACACTGCGTCCTGTTAGTTCTGAAAAGAACTTTTGGGTTATATGTGACTCCTACACTGCCTAACTGTCCCTAGATCTGCTCCAAGTCTCCCTGCACTAGGTCAGCTCTTCTCAGCAATGTGCCCAAAATGGCGGGGGCAAGCCTTATATACTGCCTTGCCTTGTCATAGATGACATAGGCATCACGATGGACAGCAGCCAATCATAGTCCTGACACAACCAAAACTGCTATGCCATTACTGACTATGATTGGCTATCTTCACAAGTTTTCTGACCTAACACGCAATGCTGACTAGTAACATAAAAGATTCTGGATTCGCGAGTCCCGAATAGAGAATACAGGACTCGGAATCGCAGACTCGCTAGGATTCGGACTCGTAGACTCGCTCAGACTCGCTGCTGTTTGGGGAGATTCAAGCTATATAGCGATGTGATAGAGCGAGTCTAGCGAGTCTAGCGAGTGAGAGAAAGTAAACTATGACAAAACTAAGATTGCCATTCACTTGCATTGGACTCGTTACTGAGCGAGTATTCGCTAAAAGACTCGCCGATTCCCGAGTCCAGCGAGTCCCTTAAGAATCGCCGAGTAACGAGTCCTAGCGAGTAGACTCGCTCATCCCTAATGGGAGGCTATGAGCGCCAGATCGCCCGGATCCGGCAAACAAACTGGATCGTTTCCCGGATGCATTTGACTGAGCTGGTGTTGAAGTTCAACACCATGGAGAGCTCCACTGCTGAAATTTCAGCACTGGACAGCGGGAGAAATGATTCCTTTTTAAAACAGGATCGGACGGCATATTTGCCCTCAGTTTCTGCAAGTCCAGGGATGTCAGGTTCTGTCCGGCGCATCCTGCAAAACACCGGACAGAACCTGACAGCTCCAAACCGCGGTGTGAAGCCGGCCTTAGGAGTGAACTGTTAAGCATTTCCCTCCTGGGCTGGGAGATATTTTCCCAGAGAGTATTTTCATCAGTTTGCTGATTACTTTTGTTTACTATTGATCACTACTTGGGTTTACTTTACTTCATCTTTGATTATACGCTTTCCACAACCCCCCCATGCTGAAGAGGAGAATGTTTATGTATATAGTTATTTGTTGATTTTGACCCCATTTTGTTACAGGTGTACACCTTTTGTGGCGAGTATTGACGGCTTCCATGTTTATGGCTGAACGAAATCTGGGAGACTCATTCACCTTTAATATGAAAGGTATGAATACACCGGTCAAGGAAAGCCAGATCCTTTCCCTATCGAGAAAAAAATCATTCACACGTCCTTTTCTTACAAGAAACGCACTTTAAATCGGGTAGGGCTCCTAATACCTCTTTCTCTCCATACCCAATCTGGTTTAACAGTTGCGCTTCCTCGGCGTCTAAAGGGGTCAGTATAGCTTTCAAGAAGGGACTCCCATTAACATTGAAAGACTGCCTCACAGACTCAGAAGGTAGATATGATTTTGTGAAGGGCTTCCTAGCAAACACACTGATCACATTTGGGAACCTTTATGCCCCAAACCAGGGACAGGTGCAGTGGTTGTCCACGAATTTGGATACTCTTGCCCCGTTCATGGAAGGCCTTCTGATCCTAGAGGGCGATCTGACTAACTTTACATCCGAATCTAGACGCATTGAAAGGCAGGTCTTCTGTTGTACAAAAACAAGGCGGAGCCCATTAAACAAATTGAACTCATTTAATTTGATTGACCCTTGGAGAATTTCCCACCCCATGACGAAGGATTACTCCTTTTTCTCACTACCACATACTTTGTATCAAAGATTAGATTACCTCCTGGTGCAAGCTTCAGCAATCCAACTAATTACTGCTACCTCAATAGTGTCCATCACAATCTCAGACCATGCCTGATTTTTATGGAGTTGCGGGTTACCACCCTCCCCCGACCTCTTCCTACATGGCAGCTGAATGAGTCCTTACTGGGGAACCCTAAACATCTGTAACAATTGTGTTAGGCTAGGGCCACATTAGCATTGTGGACTCCATCATGGGGGGTCTGCCAAAAAGCAGGATTCCAGCAGCATTAACGCAGCATTACCACAGTGTAATGCTGCACTAACACTGCCATAGGCTAATATTGGTGACGGGACCCGAAGCACATTCATTCAAACGCCGTCATGTAAGTGCCGGAGTTTGAAATCTCACGCTATTCATAGCGCACGGGAAAATGTGACAAGAAACATTTTCCTGTGCGCTATGAAATAGCGCGTGATTTCAAACTCCGGCACTTACATGACGGCGTTTGAATGAATGCGCTTTGGGTCCCGTCACCATAGGACTCTATTAGAAGCATTAGTGCAAAGTTACACTACGGTAACACTGCGTTAATGCTACCAGAATCCTGATTTTTTAAGGAACCCCCATGACAGAGGCCACAACGCTAATGTGGCCCTAGCCTTATTCTATCCCTAGATTTTTCTGAGAAAATATCACAGAAGGGAGAGTTACCCCAATCATTAGGGAAACCCATGAGGTGGTCCTCAGAGGGGAGTTGATAGCACTAGGCTCTCATGTTACGTGAGAGAGAGAGATAAAGAGGTTTCTTCTCTCTTGCATCAAATCAGCACAATGGAACGGATCCATAAAAGGAGATCCAGCTCCGTCCATAGAGACTTAACCACCCTGTGCTGCAAACCTAGGGCCTTTTCACATCTGCGTTTGCCCTATGTTTGGCTGCATTGCATTTTCATTGCGCAAAACACAATGAAATGCATGCGTTAACTCACCCATTGATTTCAATGGGAAACGCAATGCAAACGCAAGTAAAAGGCATGTCTTTTCCTGCAAATGCAGAACGCATGCATTTTGGCAAATACAGTCCAAAACGTGGCTGGAGACGTTTTGGGCTGCATCTCCAAGAACGCATGCATTCTGCATGACATACCTTTTACTTGCGTTTGCAATGCGTTTCCCATTGAAATCATTTGGTGTGTTATCGCAGGTGTTTCATTGTGTTTCTATGCATTAATGCAGTGCAAAAACGTATAGAAATGCAAACGCAACACCCCTTAGATGTGAACTTAGCTTTAAAGATCTGCTTAATTCAAACTCGGCTCCATCAGCCTTGCAGCCTGAGGCCACAGACACAGCTCTCTAGCTATCTTATCCATCTTTAAAACAGGGCATTTTTCTGAGATTTTAAAGAATTTTCTTCTAGTGTAGGCAAAGTAGCTGGAGTATACTCCAAACTCTACATGGGAGGACTGCCTATTTTTCAACATGTGTAATATCTATAAACAACATACATATATGTTCTTTATTCGCCTGCAGTACTCCACATCTTTTTTTAATTAGGTATTAATACATAATGACGTGGTGTTTGCCTATCTTTTGGACTGGGTGTCATTAACAATACATATCTGGCCCCAGGTATCTAATCATGCCTTGATATTACTTCTATAAATCTAATCAGTCAAGCATAAAAAGTTTGTTGAATGGATGTTGAATGCTAGTCTAGAGCCTGGCAACTTATCAGTGCTAGAAGACCAGTAGAAGAACCTAACATGGTCATATCTGACCGATGACAACCCCGTTTCAAATTATGCATCAGAATAAAAAGTAGAAAAAGACTAATGTTATTAAAGGTTTGTAATAATTTCGGGTCCGTTGGAGTCTTTATTTGGGGGCCCATGAGCCTCAAGGTATGCCACTGTTCATTTATGTGTGTGTTTGTATATGTATGTATATATAACTGTGGTGTAACTTGAAGCTAATGGACCCTGATGCGGAAGCTTCCACGGACCCAAAGTTATTGCAAATGATTAGCGTTCGTCTTTTTCTATAGGCCAAAAAATATATAATATTATTATCGTATTTACCCCAGAATCACTACTATAGTGCATATGGCAAAATCTATAAATGCAGTATGTACATCCTAGGTAAGTTTAGCCTAAAAGGCAATGTCCAACCATGAATACTCTATTTTTTGCATAGATCTGCATTATACAGGTGTAAAATTCAATGTTAATTCATTTCTTCATATAGGAGCTTTGCTCAGAGCTGTTCTACCTGCTGCAGAAATCTGGACTCTCTGTACCGACGTTGAATGATGACATGAAGGCTACCTGCAGCCACCAGCAGAGGGTGCACAGGAACAAACTGTATTAAAGCGAACCTGTCACCTACCTAAAGCCTCTCAGGCTATCACTACCTGTCCCTGCACCTTCCTATTACTACTCTAACTATCCCTCTCTGTCCTAAATCTGTAGTGTGAGTGACTAATAAAACGATTTTAATACTCACTCATTAGTATGATAATGATCCGGGGGTTACCATTGCTAGCCTTCCTGGAAGTCCTCTCTGGGTCCCTCTCGCAGCCTTCTTTACCGTTTATCACGCCCCGTTGGGCGTGATATTGTAATTGAAATCCGCGCCCCCCCCCCCCAGCCTGCTTTGCTGCCGTCTTCAGAGTTTCGGGTATGACGCATAACGTGTCAATTGCGGTACTCCAAAAGCCCGATTTCAAGTTGTGCACAGACCATGCGCAGTGTTTCCTGCCATCCACCCCCAACTACCTAGGTGTACAAGAAAGAAAGGCTGGCAAGAAAGAAAACGGCGTGGGGCTTCGCCGTATTATTCATTGCCAGCCAGGTAAAACTATGCAGCTGGGGGCTGCCATCAACCCCCAACCACCTAGGTGTACCTGGCTGGCAAGAAGAAAAACAGCGAGGGGCTTCGCCGTATTTTTCTTTGCCAGCCAGGTACAACTAGGCAGCTGGGGATCTCTATTAAATAGTAAAGAAGACACAACACTGAGAAAAATGTTTTTATTACAACAAA
Organism: Allobates femoralis; assembly: GCA_033576535.1. Taxonomy (NCBI): domain Eukaryota; kingdom Metazoa; phylum Chordata; class Amphibia; order Anura; family Aromobatidae; genus Allobates; species Allobates femoralis. The sequence goes on from JARQOC010000003.1 coordinate 643,653,872, forward strand.
AAACACAAACACATATTTAGACTCCATCTTTAGTACTCCCACATACCCATCCACGGTCCTGCGAGACGTCCGTCCTTTAGTGACGATTCACGAAAATTAATACCTGTAGGCTCGCACAGTGAAGGGGGTGAGTTCATGGTCTGTGTCACCTGAGGTCAGACAAAGCAAGCTGTTTCTCTGACCTCATGTGCAACTTCCCACTTCAAAGCGTGACCCAAATGGAGTGAGTTTAATGTTACCGATGAGAGCAGGGTGACGTCAGTGTAGATCTCCTGAGGTCAGGTAGAGTGATGAGGATTAACTCTGACCTCAGGTGAACTGTACAGCATCACCCGGGTCCCAGCATGACACTAAACTCATAGACCCCCTCTCCCTATCTCTCTCTCTATATATATACACAAACACAAACATACTAAGTTACATATATGTATCTATTTATATATATGCACACACACATATATATGTATATGCACTTATATTTAGGCACATATGTATACACATAAATATATATACACATATCTGATGAAATAGAAACACATTTTATATATATATATGTATATATGTGTATACATACAGTACAGACCAAAAGTTTGGACACACCTTCTCATTCAAAGTGTTTTCTTTATTTTCATGACTATGAAAATTGTAGATTCACACTGAAAACTATGAATTAACACATGTGGCATTATACACTTAACAAAAAAGTGTGAAACAACTGAAAATATGTCTTATATTCTAGGTTCTACAAAGTAGCCACCTTTTGCTTTGATTACTGCATTGCACACTCTTGGCATTCTCTTGATGAGCTTCAAGAGGTAGTTACTGGAAATGGTCTTCCAACAGTCTTGAAGGAGTTCCCAGAGATGCTTAGCACTTTTTGGCCCTTTTGCCTTCACTCTACGGTCCAGCTCACTCCAAACCATGTCAATTGGGTTCAGGTCTGGTGACTGTAGAGGCTAGGTTATCTGGTGTAGCACCCCATCCCCATCACACCTCCTCCTCCATGCTTCACGGTGGGAACCAGGCATGTAGAGTCCATCCGTTCACCTTTTCTGCATCACACAAAGACACGGTGGTTGGAACCAAAGATCTCAAATTTGGACTCATCAGACCAAAGCACAGATTTCCACTAGTCTAATGTCCATTCCTTGTGTTCTTTAGCCCAAACAAGTATCTTCTGCTTGTTGCCTGTCCTTAGCAGTGGTTTACTAGCAGCTATTACCATGAAGACCTGCTGCACAAAGTCTCCTCTTAACAGTTGTTGTAGAGATGTGTCTGCTGCTAGAACTCTGTGTGGCATTGACCTGGTTTCTAATCTGAGCTGCTGTTAACCTGCGATTACTCAGGCTGGTGACTCGGATGAACTTATCCTCCGCAGCAGAGGTGACTCTTGGTTTTCCTTTCCTGGGGCAGTCATCATGTGAGCCAGTTTCTTTGTAGCGCTTGATGGTTTTTGCAACTGCACTTGGGGACACTTTCAAAGTTTTCCCAATGTTTCGGACTGACTGACCTTCATTTCTTAAAGAATTTATAAAGCAGTAATCACAGCAAAAGGTGGCTACTTTGAAGAACCAAGAATATAAGACATATATTTAGTTGTTTCACACTTTTTGTTAAGTATATAATTCCACATGTGTTAATTCATAGTTTTGATGTCTTCAGTGTAAATCTATAATTTTCATAGTAAAGAAAATAAAGAAAACTCTTTGAATGAGAAGGTGTGTCCAAACTTTTGGTCTGTACTGTATATGTATGCATATATATATATATACATATACACATAACTATACACATAACTAGTTTCTATATATACACATATATGTATGTGTGGCGCCCCTGCGACCAGGGTGGCCACATAGGGAACTGCAGCCAGGCAGAAAGGTAGGCAGGTTGTGCATCAAACAGCCTCACAGCACACACACCCACAGGAGCACAACACCCAACCCGGAGCCCGGGACTCTAGGCGGGCAAGGGTGATGGGGTTTAGAGGAAAGTGGGTGTGAAGGTAGGTCAGGTGGTAGACCAATACAAAAGGGAGAAACAAGGAGGAGTTAGCCAGTAGGTCAGAGTAGGCTGAGCTGTAAAGGCAAGATCAGGACAGAAAGACACTTTCCGGTGGGATAGGGCTCCCTGGAGACGCAGAATCCACAGTGACACAGATCCATGGAGAGAAAGCTCGTCCATCTCCCTCAGAAATTCATTACTTTCAGTGCGTTGAAAATATGATAAGTTTTCTGTAGTCTGGAATATTTATTTAGAGGTTTCTCTCTGTATAACACCCTCCCCAAACACACAAAACAGTAATTACCCTAGAATCACTACTATTGTGCGTATGACAAAATCTATAAATATAGTATGTACATTCTGGGTAAGTAGTAGCCTAAAAGGCAATGTCCAAACATGAATACTGTATTTTTTGCATAGATCTGCATTATACAGGTGTAAAATTCAATGTTAATTCATTTCTTCATACAGGAGCTTTGCTCAGAGCTGTTCCACCTGCTGCAGATCTGGACTCTCTGTACAGACATTGATGACATGACCGCTACCTGCAGCCACCAGCAGAGGTCGCCCAGGAGCCAATTGTATAAAGCCGGACATTACTTGTACCGTTTGATGGCAGCGCCTGCCAGGCCCTGTCCTCTAGCCGCACTCCGGAGGTTTCTGCTCTCTTCCTGCTACCGGCTGTCATCCTTCCCTCCAGGTTTTGTAAGCGCTGCCGGGGACAGGAGCAGAGGGGCGGGCATTATCTCCCTGCTCAACCGGTTATTTCATAATGACCGTTATGTTGAGGTCTGCATTACACATAGAACGTGAACAGCGTGATGACGACATCACACAATTATGCTGCCCTGCGTCAACTGTATCACGTGAAAGGAGAGAAGGAGCCTGGTGGACAGGGAGTCTGGAGAGGATATTATACTGGAGGCTATGGGGACATATTACAAGTATATGGGTGTCTGTGGAGGACATTACACTGGGGGCTGGGGGACATCATATTATATGGGGTCTGTTGGGGAAATTACACAAAGGGCTGTGAGATCATATATGGAGGTCTGTGGGGGAAACTTAAAATTTTGGTCATCCTATGATATGGGGGTCTGTGCAGGATATTACTCTGGGGGTTGTGTGACCATACTGGGATATGGGGCTGAGGGGTATATGTTGCTTCTCCCCCTTCCCTCTTCATTATGTAGTGATATCCCACATACTGTACTTGTGTCCCTTTTTCTGGGCCCAACAAGGTATATATGTCCCCCATGTCGCACTTCCTGATACATATGTTCCCCCAATGAGCACCCTGTGTCACAGTTCTCCCCTCCCCCAAAGTGACACCCTGTGTCACAGTTCTCCCCTCCCCCCAATGTGACCCCCTATGTCACAGTTCTCCCCTCGCCCCAATGTGACCCCCTGTATCCAAGTTCTCTTCCCCCCCCAATGTGGCCCCCTGTGTCACAGTTCTTCCCCCTTCAGGCTGCTCCAGCGCTCACTTTATCCATGCTCCATCACTCTCCTCCTCTGATGTGCACAGAAGAGGCAGCTGATCAGAGGGGCAGCATCAGGTCACAAGAGCAGCTCTGTGTGCTCCACTGACCCTGGAAGTGTCGGCTACATGGAGGATGATTGAATGCAGTGTCCCGGTGTTCAGTGAATACCGGGACACTGCCTCCAGCACCGACACCCCACTCCCCTGCAAACAATCCAGTTTACATAGGGAGTCTGGGGGAGGGAAGCTTAAACATTTTTTTTTTTTACAACTCAAGCCTGATGCTGCCCCCTGCAACCTGCTACCCCAGGCACGTGCCCTCCAGTGCCTAATGGTAAATTCAGCCCTGGTTGTTCCTCAATTGATTAAATCTAGATGGGTAGGTGTGACAATTCTGCTTGAAGGAATGCGATGGTCAACGTAATGATGTCCTTAGAGCATTTGTTAATAATGCTCTCAAATTTACTGCAAAAATCAGTGTTGTCTGAAAATAACATCAGTCTCAATGAGACCCTCAGACTCCTGTGAATACTCTTGGCTTTATGGCACTCGGCAAGGGTAACTAGGTACAAGTCTAATGCTTTTTGTCTTTGTAAATCTTTCTCGTAGTCTTTGTTACATAATTCTTCAGTAGGGACTGTCAAAAAAGAACAGGACATAGTTAAAGGGAACCTGTCAGGTAGGACAATCGGGGCAAAGGGGACATACAGAGGATGCCCAGGGGAGCGAGCAACGGTAGCCCCCCGGATCATTAACATAACAATGAGTGAGTATCAAAACCATTTCATAACACAGTCATAGGGCACATTTAGGACAGAGAGGGATACTTTGAGTAGTAATAGGAAGATGCAGGGACCAGTAGTGATAGCCTGGGGGACTTTAGGTAGGTGACAGGTTCCCTTTAACTTTGCTATCATAGCTGAGGATTCTTCATCTCTATATGAAAAAGTGGAAAATGACATTGAGTCGGGTATATATATATAATTAGGAGCACAGGCTAAAAAATAAGTCCAATAGTAAATAGTGAGGCCTGGCTGCACTGAAAATATGGTGCTCTGAAGTAAAATAGCACAATAATTATAGAATACCTCAACACACACAACATTTTTTACAAAAAAAGCCGATGTTTATTTTCAGTTGTATTTATTTGGATTTTCTGTGGTAAAATAATAAGGACACCAGTCCAAAATCTTTCACTTCTTGACGTTTTGATCACCCTAGTCTTTGTCAAATGGAAATGTATCTACAAAGTTGAAATAATAAAATCAACAGAAGATTCAGGTAAATAATGAAATTACAGGTATTTCATGCCTAAACTAAGCATAACAAACATATAACAGACAGTTATTACAATAATCTGGGGAATTACCCAGTAATTATCAGTATTTTTACAACATATGTAACGAATTACAGGTTAAATAAAAAACAAAGGGCAGTTACTTATTAGGCACGGTAGGATAATGGATGATAGTGATATGTGAAATACAACCAGGTTAATACTTGAAGAAAGGAAATAACATAATTAGTGATGGTAATATTGATAAATGTATAGAAGATGAGGGGGTAGTGCAAGGGAAATGAGTAAAGAAGATTAAGAATTCGAAAAAGGGAATGAGACAGGTAGAGGGAGAGTGACTGAAAGAAATAGCTAAAAGAAGGGAGAGGAGACAAAAAGTAAATTATAGATAAGGGGACTGCTAGCTGCCCAGCGTGCCCGTGACTGCATTGGAAAACATAAATCTCTGATCGTTGCATCTTGACCCTGTTACAGGTTCCTTATCATTTTATCACATATAGACATTCTGTTGCTTAACTCAAATATCAGATCCTAGAATATGTTCCTATGCATAGGAGGGTTATCAACAGGATAAAATGATTGAAGAAAAGAGAGTCCTATTGGATACATCCGTTGCAAACACTGGCCTCATTTACGAGGGACCGTTCCTGTCAATAAGCTTCTATGAAGAGGTAAGTTCTGGACTGGACCAAAGAAATTCAGTGGACGTGGTGTAAATGGACTTTTCAAAAGCTTTTGATACGGTGCCACAAAGAAGGTTGATACTTAAAATGAGAACAATGGGGATAGGGGAAATATGTGTAAGTGGGTTAAGATCTGTCTCAGTGATAGGAAACAAGGGATAGTTATTAATGGAACACACTCGGCCTGGGTCACACTTAACAGGAGTCAGTATTGGGCCCACTGTTTTGTAACATATTTATTAATGACCTTGTAGGTGGCATACAGAGTAGAATCTCAATATTTGCAGATGACACTAAACTCTGCAGGGTAATCAATACAGAGGAGAACAATTTTATATTACAGAAAAATTGATGTAAACTAGATGCTTGGGCTGATAAATGGCAAATGAGATAAATGTAAGGTCATGCACTTGGGCAGAGGAAACAAAACGTACAATTATGTGCTTAATTGTAAAACAATGGGCAAAACTATCACTGAAAAAGACCTGGGTGTATGGGTATGTAAGAGTGTGTAAAAATTTACTTCCTGAATAAAAAGGTGGGGGCTGTCAGCTGAGGAGGTTGTCACGGAGACAGGAAGGACTTTATGACAGTTTGGGCTGAGGTAAACGAGTCTCCTGAGGTGCTGTGAGGAAAGTGGCTGTGGAGAAGTCTGAGCCAGATAAAGCTGAGACCGGACACTGATCCACTGGACAGCAGAGCCCCTGGAGGGGACCAAAGACTTATTCCCTGCTAAGAAGCGAGTATACTACTGCCAGGAGAGGAGTGCTTTAGAGGAGACGGGTCGGCCATACTGTGAGAGGAAAAGACTGAATCTCTGCTGTGAGACTGCAGGCCTCGGTGTGGTGTCTCTAGGTGAACACACTTGGCCTCCCAAAAAGCTACAGAGACTAAGACCCCCCTTCAGACAAGAGAACACAATATCCCTATTTACTACAGTTGTGTTTTATTTATTTTTCATTTTTGGCGCTGAAGACCATTGGAAGTGACTGCGTTAACAGTACTTCCCCAGGCCTGTACAGACTGTAATTGGACTAAACTTTACTATTAGATAAGGTACCCGGGTATCCAACAGATCAGATATATAAATATATATGTACATATATGTACACTGGGCTTATATGTATTGTATGTATAGAGTTGATAAGATTGTAAATCGGTGTGTTATTTCAGTGATCCTCACTAAACTGCATCCATCTGATTTACACCTGTCCTGCTGCTGTGGGTAGTAAATCGCTTATTTTTCTGTATAGATTTTAGGTAAATTTATTTTTGGCATTGTCTCCTCACACTGAGGAGGAACATTAAGGTAACACACCGACCCCTAGCTTAATGCTGGGTGTATGTAAATAATTTATCTATTTCTGGGGAAATAACATATCTGTGCATCTTACTCTAAATTTTCCATCTGTTTCCCCAAGTAAAAGCAAGTATTTTATGTTGCTTCTGCCTCCGTCTCTGTTTCTGTGACTCACTGGATCTAGTACGGACCTCTGGTCATTACAGGTAGATGACAAACTCACATTTAGTGGCCAATGTCAGGCAGCTGCTGCAAAAGCAAATAAAATAATGGGATGCATTAAAAGAGGCATAGATGCTCATGAGGAGAACATAATTTTACCTTTATTTAGGTCACTAGTGCGACCACACTTAGAATACTGTGTACAATTCTGGTCTCCGGTGTATAAGAAAGACCTAGCTGAACTAGAGCGGGTCCAGAGAAGAGCGACAAAAGTCATTAGAGGACTGAGGGGTTTGCAATACCAAGACGAGTTATTAAACTTGGGGTTATTTAGCTTGGAAAAACGAAGGCTTAGGGGTGATCTTATAATAATGTATAAATATATGAGGGGACAGTACAGAGACCTTTCTAATGATCTCTTTACTCTTAGGCCTGAGACGGGGACAAGGGGGCATCCTCTACGTCTGGAGGAAAGAAGGTTTAATCATAATCACAGATGTGGATTCTTTACTGTAAGAGCAGTGAGACTATGGAACTCTCTGCCACATGCTGTTGTAATGAGTGACTCACTACTAACATTTAAGAAGGGCCTGGATGCCTTTCTTGAAAAATATAATATTACTGGTTATACAGTCATGGCCAAAAGTATTGACACCCCTTCAATTCTGTCAGAAAATACTCAGTTTCTTCCTGAAAATGATTGTAATCACAAATTCTTTGGTATTATTATCTTCATTTAATTTGTCTTCAATGAAAAAACACAAAAGAGAATGAAGCAAAAAGCAAAACATTGATCATTTCACACAAAACTCCAAAAATGGGCCGGACAAAAGTATTGGCACCCTCAGCCTAATACTTGGTTGCACAACCTTTAGCCAAAATAACTGTGATCAACCGCTTCCGGTAACCATCAATGAGTTTCTTACAATGCTCTGCTGGAATTTTAGACCATTCTTCTTTGGCAAACTGCTCCAGGTCCCTGATATTTGAAGGGTGCTTTCTCCAAACTGCCACTTTTACATCTCTCCACAGGTGTTCTATGGGATTCAGGTCTGGGGTCATTGCTGGCCACCTTAGAAGTCTCCAGTGCTTTCTCTCAAACCATTTTCTAAAGCTTTTTGAAGTGTGTTTTGGGTCATTGTCCTGCTGGAAGACCCATGACCTCTGAGGGAGACCCAGCTTTCTCACACATACCCTACATTATGCTGCAAAATTTGTTGGTAGTCTTCAGACTTCATAATGCCATGCACACGGTCAAGCAGTCCAGTGCCAGAGGCAGCAAAGCAACCCCAAAACATCAGGGAACCTCCGCCATGTTTGACTGTAGGGACGATGTTCTTTTCTTTGAATGCCTCTTTTTTTCTCCTGTAAACTCTATGTTGATGCCTTTGCCCAAAAAGATAGAACATTCTTCCAAAACGTTTTAGGCTTTCTCAGTTAAGTTTTGGCAAACTCCAGCCTGGCTTTTTTATGTCTTGGGGTAAGAAGTGGGGTCTTCCTGGGTCTCCTACCATACAGTCCCTTTTCATTCAGACGCCGACGGATAGTATGGGTTGACACTGTTGTACCCTCGGACTGCAGGGCAACTTGAACTTGTTTGGATGTTAGTCGAGGTTCTTTATCCACCATCCACACAATCTTGCATTGAAATCTCTTGTCAATTTTTCTTTTATGTCCACATCTAGGGAGGTTAGCCACAGTGCCATGGGCTTTAAACTTCTTGATGACACTGCGCACGGTAGACACAGGAACATTCAGGTCTTTGGAGATGGACTTGTAGCCTTGAGATTGCTCATGCTTCCTCACAATTTGGTTTCTCAAGTCCTCAGACAGTTCTTTGGTCTTCTTTCTTTTCTCCATGCTCAATGTGGTACACACAAGGACACAGAACAGCGATTGAGTCAACTTTAATCCATGTCAACTGGCTGCAAGTGTGATTTACTTATTGCCAACACCTGTTAGGTGGCACAGGTAAGTTACAGGTGCTGTTAATTACACAAATTAGAGAAGCATCACATGATTTTTCTAACAGTGCCAATACTTTTGTCCACCCCCTTTTTTATGTTTGTTGTGGAATTAGATCCAATTTGGCTTTAGGACAATTCGTTTTGTGTTTTTTCATTGAAGAAATATTAAATGAAGATAATAATACCAAAGAATTTGTGATTGCAATCATTTTCAGGAAGAAACTGAGTATTATCTGACAGAATTGCAGGGGGTGTCAATACTTTTGGCCATGACTGTATATACTAGATTCTTTGATAGAACATTGACCAGGGAACAAGTCTGATTGCCGTATGTGGCATCAGAAAAGATTTTTTTCCCCCAAAATGGAGCCTAATTTTTGCCACATGGTTTTTTTTGCCCTCCTCTGGAGCAACATGTTAGGCTATGGGTTGAACTAGATGGACTTAAAGTCTTCTTTCAACATTAAAAGCTATGTTACTATGTTCTTTACTTTCTCATTTCCACTTGCACTACCCCCTCACCTTCTATACATTTATCGATATTGCCATCACTAATTATGTTATTTCCTTCCTTCAGGTATTGACCTGGTTGTATTTCACTTATCACTATTATCCATTATCCCACCGTGCCTAATAGGTACTGCCCTTTGTTTTTGATTGAACTTGTAATTAGTTACATGTTGTAAAAATACTGATTACTGGGTAATTCCCCAGATTATTGTAATAACTGACTGTTATAAGCTTGTTATGTTTACTTTAAGCATCAAATGCCTGTAATTTCATTATGTTCTTGAGTCCTATGCTGATTTTCTTATTTCAAATTTGTAGATGCAGTTCTATTTAATAATGACTAAGGCTGGCTTCACACTGCAGTTTTTTCACTGATCAGTGTCCATCAGTGTTTGGGTGCCAAAATCAGGAGTGTTTCCAAAACTCAGAACAGGTGTCCATCTTTCAATTATACTTTTTTCTCTGCAAGTTTCAATCCTGGTTTTGGCACACAAACACTGATGGACACTGATCAGTGAAAAACTGCAGTGTGAAGCCAACCTAAGATAGTTGAAAAGTCAAACAGTTAAAAATTTTGGACTGTTTTCTTTATTATTTTGCCCTGAAAACCCAAATAAATACAGTTAAAAATAAACATCAAGTTTTTTTTGTAAAACGTATGCCTGTCATATACTATTACCTGTTATTTGCATAACTGACTGTAATATCTGTAAATATTGTTACTATTCTTAGGTTGCTCTTTTATCTCAATCCTCAAAATCCCCACATCTTTGTGCTCTTTTAATATTATACACTACCAGTGTTGGTTTCTGACCCGCTGTAAGCCTGTTAACAGACTGGGCTTATATTGAACGAGGAACTGGTGGCAGCATTTTGTGCCTGTGTTATTGAGGGATGTTGGACAGTGACACGCTGGTGACTTACAGGGCAGCTGCGGTGCCTGCCTTATCCTCAGTCAATTCTCTGATTGTCCTGATGTTGAGGGGGGTGCCAGAGAGCTGCTGTTGATGTTCTTTCCCTGACAAATACACATGGGATTGTACTACACGCTTTCCAATGGGACTGGCCAATAACTGTTAGATCTTCATCTCATATTCATAGAATTTGCTACAACAAATTTGAATAAGACACGTATAGGGTTACTTTACAAAGCATTTTAATTCGAATAGGGTACTTTGTTGGTTCAAAACAGTAGGTGTGCCTATTGAGTGCTTGTAGATCACTTTGATGGAATGAAGTTTTTGAAAGGCTTTACCTTTTCAGTCTAGTGCTGTAATTTACAGCGACAGCTGATCATAACACTACAAAACTATGTTTTTTTGTCTATGTCATGATCAGAGAGGGAATGTAGTAGGGTGTCTTCAGCATAGATGTATAGAGATGGGATACAATAGTAACAAAAATCTGCTCTACTATAGGATAGATGAAGGACTCAAATTGTATTTTCAAGGTAGATGATTTTATTCTACATGGTTCAAAGTGTATTTGTGGCGCCCCACGTAGTCAGGCGTTACAGAGGGATATTGCACCCGTAAAAGAGGTGTAATTTCCCCAGCTGCAAGTGGACCCTAGGATGGTGGGTGGGACCCATTCCTGCACTCCCACATTAGCATAGTAGTGGGAGGTTACCCGGGGAGGGAGATATATTCACCTCCAGGGGGGATCAAGAGCGGTTTGTTGGAGGAGGAGGAGTGGAGTCAGGAAAGCTGGATAGAGTGTGGAACGAGGTGGAAGGGTTACCCGGACAGTTTCAAGCTGATCCGGAGGGAAGGAGAAAGAGGGTCTTGAGGAGATCCTGAAAGAGGGCACCCGACGAGCGGAGTCGAGGCCCTAGAAAGAAAGGGAGAACTCCAGCATGGAGCGACCATACTCCAGGGGATTCTCCAGTCCACCACGGGAACACCGGGCTTGAGGATCCAGCCAAGGTCTAGGTTTGCAGTCAGCAACCGGCTGCTGTGGTCCATATATCGCCACAGCACCCTGCCAGATGGAGCGGTCTGCCTGCTTCCTCACCACGAGGAGAGGACCCCCAATACTACCTACACGGAGCCATTGGGTATAGACTCATCCCAGGTGGGGAAGAAAGGACACAGGTTCATCAATTCAGGTACACCACGGGTTCCACCATACCACCTGGGATCCACTTGCAGCCACCCGTTGAGCTACCTGTTATTCTAACATCAGATGCTGAACTGTGGACTTTGTATGTTGCTGCTAAAG